>DWLR01002659.1:0-14941 GCA_018246295.1 Papilio alexanor hazarajatica | reverse complement strand
TAGATGAGGATGTAGCCACAACTGGTACACTTACAGATGAACAAATTGTTGATTTAGTGTCAAAAAGTCAGGAAACACCCGATAATCAAGATGAAGAAGATGATCAAGTGGACAAAGCCGAATCACCACCAACAATTCAACAAGCCCTAGATGCCGCTAAGTTGGTAGAAAAATTTTTGTTGTTTAATCAAGACGATTCCACCACATATCTAGATATGAATAGAATACATAAAATAATACAAAACAAGTACTGGCATAGCAAAAAACGTCAGACAAAGTTATCAGACTATATGTGTAAACAATAATTTATAAGCGTTTATTATCTAAGACATACATATTAAAAAATCTTGTTAATTTGATTGTTTTTTTATTCACTCCATATAACGATAACTCGCTATAACGACAAAAAATGCTCAGTCCCTTGAGTTTCGTTATAAAGAGTTTACACTGTATATTAATTTCTATTCTATATATTCACACTTTAAACTTAACCTTTTCATAGAGTCAATTATTAAAAACACACTTTTAATGCTTACTGTCACTTTGTTTTTAATAAAAGAAACATAAATTCTAACAAATTGCATGAACTATAAAAGACTGTAAATCCTCAATATTCATTTATCTTTTATTTATAAAAGATAAATAGCTTATTTGTTATTAGTAAAACGATTGACGTTTGACATCAACGTGTCTTAAATATTTTTAAATTAATTTATTTACATTTTATTAATTTTTGCAATTTGATAACGATATACACAAGTTATGTGCGGAAAACAAAATTGGCGGTGCTTTTGATCAGCAGCAGATCTGCAACTACGCACAGATTGGAACACCCATTAAATCCGAGTCTAATGTTGGGCTGCTTACATCTTCCGTGCTGTTGAAACAAATCAATATGTAACATTAGCACTTGAACTTCGAGCGCAGGCTGCAGCAGAACCTCCAACTTCTGGCAGAATCAATCCAATCAATTCAATTCAATTTGGTGTATTCTGTGCTATTTTATAATGTCATATTAAATACATTATAAAAGTATATACATATATTCCCAGGGAGGGTTGGCGTCAGGCAGGCGGCCGGCCGTAAAACTATAGCCAAAACTACTTGCAGTATGGACTGCAGAAGAGTCCAGGATATATGGAAGAGTAGTACATACTGTGCCGACCAGTAAAAAGCAAGTGGAAAAAAGGCAAGGAGATGATGAATTTCCAGTTGATACATTATAATCGTTATTCATACCTTAAAGACATATGTTTTCTAGACTAATGGATGTCTATAGCGCCAGGTTCATATTCGGGATGCCATAAGCTTTATAAAGAGGGAATGCTTACTTCTTTCTACTATGTTAATGTTAAAAGATGCTAGAGGTTATTATTAAACTTATGTCAATAGAGTACTTACAACGAGTTAGTAATTAATATGAACGGTAATAACAGAGAAGGTGGTTTTCATTTATTACATGGTTAGTACAAGCCAATATCAAAAGACAAAGGACGATTTATTGCCGCCTGCATCCGACCGACCGTTCTATGTTCTCCTGGTATATTATTATTCTCGAAGTTAAAGGGCAGACATAATATGGATAGGTAAAATTACAAACATACTATTATATTACCTCTAGAAAGCAGTATCTGATGTAGTATAAACGGTGTAAAATTTGAAAAATATATGTGTGTGAAAAATAAATATAAGTCTGAAGATTTAGTTGCTAGTTCCATTTCACGAAATATCACGGAGAAACCACAGTATAAAATGTAATATAAGTTTAAATCTTTTATCCAGGTGGCCCGTAATGAAAGGACCAACATAACAGTGGCAATGAAGGGGATCATTAGCTACCTAGAGCAGTAAATTTTATTAGTGCTTTTTAAATTATGATTTTTTTTAAAAAGTTTCTTGAAATTCGTATTCGAGGCAAAGAAATTTAATTTTTTTAAATAACAATTAATTCTTTTACTCTTTTATTTAAAGGGATTAAAAAACATATGTTTTTCTAATTAAATCAATATTTGCGCGTAAATATCACAAACATAGAAATTGTAAGATTTAAGCATTAGCGTTTGTTTGTTGTTGTTTGTGTTACATAAGCAACGTCATTTTCGTACAAACATTCCTTAAAAGTTTGTATTATAACTTTGGGGAACATTGTTTTAAAACTTCTATATTTCATAGAGATTTCAAAAAATTTCGAAGTTCTAACCGGGATATTATTCTATGCATATCTAGATAGATATGCATAGAACAATATCCCGAATTGCATCCAAGTATATAGATTATACTTGGATGCAAATGGGGCTTGGGATCTTATTAATAAAAAAAATACTCATTTAACGTCTTGTAATCAACCAAGAACAATAATAGTAGTAGGCTATTCCCTTGTAATTTCCATTCCGTGTTTAGATTACATTAATAATACATTTAATCATAATTAATATCCAACTAAGCACCAGTACTTACTTTCGTTGTTTTCTTGAAGGGTTTTTGATGCAGGTGTTTTTATTTTTATGCGATTTGATCTCTTGACCATAAAAAGATGACATAGATATAGTTCCTATAGTTTTAATGAACAAATAAAAACAAAAGAATAGATAGAACAGCCAAAATATGCCTTAACGAAATGCCTTGAATAATGGTCGTGTAGAAAAGTAGATATAGGCTCACGAAATAATACAACATGTGAAGGCTTTTACTTTTTTACGTGTGACCGGAATATAAAAGTATACGTGAAACATTTTTCCTGCTACAAAAATTCTAATATAAAAACGAAGATTGAAAATATACATTGCAGAAGTTATATCAACTAATTAGTGGATAGTCTTCTAGGTATAGAAATGTACACGAAAGTAAGCTAAGTACATTTCTTAATATTATTTCATATTAAAAGTAAAGATTATATTAAGTCATTATTGCGTGACATATGAGACATTATTTTACAGTAATGAATAGAGCGGTTACTGTCAAATTAAAAATGTTAGAGGTTAAGGGAAACATAGTGCTCAGTAGTAGATGCTCATTCACTGTGGAGGAATATGTTCTGTGATAAGTATTTGGATTTTCAAATCCTGTATGTAGCCTTTCGTGAAAAAACAATAGAAACACGTCCATTCTAAAAAAAATAATTTATGCATACAGTATTAATAGGATGGTTTTTCTTTCAAAAATTAGCAAATTTGGGGGAACTTCGCCGTTTACATGAGTAAAATGTGTGGCGCGATGGAAACGGAAAAGATTATCTTGATTTATTTTGAGCTGCCCGAGCAGCGCTTAGCGGCCGGCGGTACCAACGGGAGTGATTAATGCGAGCCACTCGGTGTTGTTGTGTAAAGTGTACCTTATCTAATTCACTGCTGAAATTAGACCTAAAATTATTAACACTTTTTATTTCTTTCTACCAATAAACTAAAATAAGTGAGACATTTATTCTGACGCAGGCTTCATTTTTATATAATAATTTTAGAAAACAAATCATAGTATGATACAAAGTACCCGCTGCGTCTGTCTATCTGTAGATTCGCAATAAACTCAAAAATTGCTGAACGGATTTTCATGTTGTTTTCACCGATAGATAGAGTGATTCATAAGAAAGATTTAGATGTACATTTTTAAGGTGTTTTGTACATTAGTTGAAATACATTTTTAATAAATATTGTCAATGGCAATAATCGTTAAAATATTGGAAAAAGTCGAGTAGCCTGGGAGATTTCATCGAAAACGCTGCCAAATCCCTTTGAGATGTAACAAAATAATGTATAGTGGGATATTCTTTTTATAGGTCTACAAAAAAATCCGCGATGATATATCTATATTCAACGGATAAGATTTATCTATACTAACGGACGGACACACAATAATTATTTCTTTTAATAAAAATCAATTAAAAATTGTATGTTACTTACGATTTATATTTTTGTTAATTTAGTGTCGATAATAATTAATCCTTATCTAAACAAATAAAGACAGAATTTTGTATTGGATTGCTACTTTTATATAAAACTAAATGTTTCTAGCGGCGTCGCACGCGTTTAAAAGATGGCTATCAGGAAAATACACAAGAAGGTTTTTAAATTATCTTCTTTTAGTTATAATAAGGCTTGTGGATATTTTATATTGTCGATCATTAGCTCAATCACGCGTAATTAAGCATCCAATTAGCGTCTGAAGCCGCTAGCAATATTATGTAATAATATATAGATGAGCCCTTTTGATTTTCTTTACTACAAAAATTTTAAATAGCATCAAAAACATCGTTACTACGGGTACCATAGACTTTAGCAGGTTTAATCAAAGTACTCAAATATTATCTATATGAAATGTATATACCTCATGTGGTCGAAATTCGAAACAGAATCAGTTTCTATATTACCTTTTATGAAAATAACATGAATGTGTATTTGTAACTCATACAATTATTTTAGCTTTCTCAGACAACAATAGAAACTTCAACTATGCCAAATCCTACACACCTAAGTGCGTCCAATATTCTACAAAATGTTTTCGATGTTATTGCTTCACATAATATTCGATATTAAACTGACAGATATATTAAACTGTTTTGATTAAAGACATTTTTCTTAACTTAGACCATTTTACACAAGGCACAAATTTGTAGGCGTTGAATATTTACATCAGCTCGGGGTCGGGGTGCTTTGTTCAAATGATTACGAGCACAAATTAAGTCGTAAACCTGCGTCGCTTACAACGCGTTCAAGGTGGAATCTTGCCTCATTATACCGCAACGCTACATTATCTACGGTTTATTCGTGAACTTGGCAATTTTCTTAATCTGTTACAATTTATTAAAGTCCGGGAGCAAATAAAAATGAAACATAATTACGTCATAAATCTATGTTAGTAAACTGACTCGTGTTATATTTAAGCTTAAGTGACTCTAAATAATTGCTTCACGTTTTATAACGAAAAAAAAACGACTTAAAATTTATATTATATTTATATATTAATAAAAGGGATAAGATATATAAAAAAAAGCTTCATCTACAATATCGGTTGCCATAGTATGTCATTACTATATATAACAACTGACACATACCATTTACTAACGAAATCAATGTACGATTTTGGGTATATCTTCGAAACACAAGGTCTAATGACAATATAAATTAAATGGGACCAACTTGTCAAGGGAACCTTTCCACAAACATACAAAAAAATACAACCGATTTGAGAACCTCCTTTTTTGAATCGGTAATATCGTTCGCCAATGTATGTATATATCCTTTTCGGATGCGAGATGCGAGATGCTTATTTCATTCAACAAGTTAAACAAAAATATAATTATTAACTACCAGTAAACGTACGACACTGCCTGATGTAAGCGCGAATGTTGGTGAATGGATGGGGGTGATCAATGATAACTCATGATTTATGATATTTTACCATTAGTAATACTCGTTATCAAGGAATGCAAGTTTCAATATTTAGATAGATACTCTATGTGACTCCTAGATATTGTGCGTTACTCATATCTAATGAAATAAAAATCAATTATCATGAAATTTTGAATTTATATTTGTAAAACTTAGGGAATAGTAATATTTGTTTCGTTTGCCGTGGTAATGTTATATTTTAACAATAAAAAGTTTATGACATATTTAATCTATAATTTCAGTTACTAAATGAGTTATTAATTTACCACAAAATTCAGCGACGAAAATATACCAATACATGCAAAGTCGCGGGCAACAGCTATCTAACATTAATTACCAACTTAATGTCATCCAATCTCAAGGTTATCTCTTATTAACTGAGTAGCGTCCTGCGCTGTTTGGTACGGTGAGCACTATCTCTACATACTTCACACGATCACCCGCTGGGCTAATAAATCTTATAACACACTCCATTGTTGGTTAAGGGAACCTTTACTGGTACAAGAAGGGAAATTTTCAAAAGATAATTAACTCTATTTTTGGAAATAGATGCTTTGTTATGTGGAATTGAACACACTTAAACCTAGGCCATCGACCGACTGGGGTAGCGAGAGTGTTTACTCCTGCTCCTTGTTTTCTTTATAGAAATATTTATTTCTTAAATAACATTTTAATTAAGATAATTCATCAAAAGCGCGATGTTGTGCCAAGTAATAACGCCGAGTGCGAGACACTTTGTTAAAATTATTGTGACCCCAAAATTAAGTCATAAACTTGCCGCTATACATACAGTAAATTACCAAAACTATTACGTTTCTTGTAATACTATATTACATCTCCCTTTTTCGATTTCCCTATGAAGCTTAATAATTTATATTTTAAAATTGCGACTGTTTTAAGGCCATAAGACCCTTGTATGAAATACCTACTTTGAAGAACTTTGTGTCAATTGTTAATACTTAATATTGTTTTTTTTTTCAAGCATATGCCTATCGGATACGAGTTAAAATTTTAATTCCTCAAGTATGTTGTCACTCGAAAAGGAAAAAGATGGGTCACATGAAAAATTGATGGAATGTATGGAAAAATTGAACATTCTGAATTTTTCTATACATTCGATCAACTTCTTTGTATTATATATTATACTTCTTAACTTAAAAATGTATATAAAAATAAAGTCCATTTTATATATTATTATATTAATTTGTGATTACTAAGACATTTAATATAATATTTATATACATACATACATAAATATTTATAGTTAAGTGTAGGATGACTGAGATCAAATTCTAATAATGAAGCTAATTACGAGTAGATAAATAATAGTAACTGTATTTGCCGATTTTGTTGAAATCATAATATCAACACGTAAATCCCATATTTTCACTTAATCCTGCTCGAAGGACCATGTGTAATTTGATACGAATAGGATATAAAATTTCCATCCGAAACCGGTGGAAACACATCATTCGCTCCAGATACAATCCTAACGCTGACCACGTTCATCAGATATGAGGGACCTACCAAAGAGAAAGGATATAAAATATAAATTAGATATACTATCGCAGCACTATACTAGCAAAAATCAAAGGATTACTTCAATAGGTGGAAGTTTGCATCATGATTGTAGAATGAATCCTTTAAATTTGTTATTTTAATTCGCAAGGCGTTTCGCGCGATCAGTAATTGAAAAAAGAAAGATCTCAATGTCGGCAATATATTATTGTTATATTAAGCAATACACAACCTTTATTCAGACAAACACTCGTACACAAACATAATATAACTTTTTGACAGTTGTTTTTTATTTCCCTATTTCCCTGTCCGTGTGCCTCTTTTGGCAAAGACCTCCTCCAACTGCGACCACTTTACTCTACATCTAAATAAAAATCTACAATCTAGATAAAGAAAGAAGTTATCCACAGTAAAAACAATTCCTCCAATCCGGCTTGACACCGTGGTTTGTTACAGATACCCATCTGTAACAAACCTTGAAATAATTTGAACAAAACTTATGATTTTTGAGTATGTTTTTCATAGTGATAAGCATGCAGCCCCTTAAAAATTTACATTTAGTAATTAATCAGATTAATAACAAAAAAAGTCAATCTCACGAGCAACCTTCGTCAAACAGTTCCAGTATTGACAATTAAATAATAAACAGGGCTAGTCTTCATCTTTTTATTGTAGATACATATACCGCGAATTCGAACGAAACGATTCGGATCTTCGCTCATCGTGCGTACGGCAAAAATTTGGAACAAGTTGCCAGCCTTTGCCTTCAAGAAAAGAGTGAATATGATGTTACTAAACTAGTGTACCCTTTTACGAGCACAACACTACTTAACATCAGGTCAAGCGATAGTTTATTCCTTATAAAAAAAATACTTGTTTATTTGCGAGTTAATAGTAATTTACGCAATTTATAGCGAATTCAGTTTTAAGTTGTGTGGGACAGGCATAGATACCAAACACTATTGGCGGATAATAGAAACATGATATTAAAAAAGAATTGTTTACGCAGAGAGAATTTTAAGAAATTGAGACCGTAGGTCTATGAAACAATTATTGTTTCTGTTTCAGTGTCTGTCTGTTCGCGATATACTCAAAAAGTACCAAACGGGTTTTCATTTCACCCATAGATAGAGTGATTTATGAGAAATATTTAAATGGATAATTTGGAAACATTTTCTGTATATTGGTTGAAGTATGACTATAATTGTTGAAAATGTCGGAAAAAGTCAAGCCGCCTGGGAGCTATCATCGAAAACGCTGCCTAATCTCTTTGAGGTATAGTGAGATAATGCTCTTGTACGGTTCCTCGAAAAATCCGCAACGGCGTATATTTATTTATCTTTTACGGATCTCACAAAAACTACTTTTTTCAAGAAAAAAAAACATCATTCAAAAATCGTACGTTTTTTACGACGCTAGTTTTTCGAATTGAGTATTTATTAATCCTTATTCAAATAAATACGTTAGTAAGCTAGAGCATTAAATGTAGATTAAAATCATCTCTTGTACTTATTTTGATAATATGTAATATATATATATATATATATGTATATATATAAAATTAGGATGTTGATTGTTGAAAAAGGTTTAGGCCGGTATGAGATATGTTATCAACGCGAAATCGGGACAGGACATGTATGTACAATAAACCGTCTATCTCTTTTTATACCGTTTAGTGTAAAAATAATAGGCCATCTTGAAATTGACTAGGTCTCATATTTTTCTTTAAGAGAAAAAACTTAAAGTGTCCCCTTGGAACAGCGGATTGCTTTTCCAATTTGATTGGAAGTCGTAAGAGCTGTGTTGGGACAAAACTCGATTATTTGTGATGGCGGTGAACGTTTTTTCCCTCGAGAATATTTGCATAAGGGCTTTACTTATACTATATGCGTAAGGTTGTTATATACAACTTATAATATCATTATTTTGTCCCTCCTAATAATAGGGGCTTAAATATAAAAATGCCATTTTAACGTTATTTCATTCAGCTTTAAAAGTGTCCATGTATATTTAGTAACTTAATTTGTAACTCAACTGATTCTTACAAATGTTTATAGATAAAATAGGTACATCAAATAAAATAATTTAAGTAAAATCGCAGCAATAACTTTAAAATAATTATATCTATGATTTCAATACTTTTTACCGTTTTGTACTGAAAGATTCGCAGATAGATTTCTGAAGTAAAATGTATTTATTTAATTAAAGTATTATACCCACATTGTCTATCTATCCATTTATGCCATCTCACGAGAAGGTCATTTATGCCTTTGCGGTAGAATTCTGGGGCCTGAACTCGACAAATTGTGTAAAGGCATTATGTTGAGGCGTGTATTGCTTCTAGGGAAAATTTTACCATGTAAACATTGTTCTAATCGCGGAAAAAATAGTAGTTGGTTGGGGGGCAAGCTCCGGCAGGTACGAAGGATGTCGGACTAACTGTAGGCCATGCAGTAAATGTATGTAAAACTATTGAAAGTCAAATAATCGAATGTTGTACATGTTTCAAATGAAGAATGTTATTATTATGTGAAAAAATATTGATTCTCGAATCTCTCTTCTCACTCTTTGAATTCTCACCGCAAGTAGGATAAATTTTATCCAAAGTAGACAGTACGTTAAAACGGCAATTTAATATTACAACCTCTATTACTAAAGTACATTTAAAAAAATATTGTTATATGCAAAATTAATATAAAAAAAAGTTTTCGTTTGTGTCCTGAGTGTATTACGAATAGGATGAAAGGAAAATTGTAGATCAGAAAGATGGCTTCTTGAAAAATGCGCCCGCTCGGCGTTCGTCCCTGCTATAAAGCTTTCCGTCAAATCTCTATTTTGTGCCTACAAAGGAACATTGCAAGTTGAGACTTAAGACGAAAATGTTACCGCGCAGGCTCGAAAATGACCTTGCCATGTGAATAACGCGTTAGGGGCGGATCGATTCAGCAAAAATGTTTTGGACACTAAATCACTTACTCTGACGAATTTGCACTTAACAAGTAACAGGTTTTTTGTTATAAAGTTGTTGTTGTTTAAAGATTATTTTTTGTTATACAGAATGTCCAAAAAGTAATTATAAAAAGGATTTTTTTAAAAACTTCCACGTCACTTGGGTATCTAGTATTAATATATTTAAAAAAAAACATTCGTAGCTTTGTTCAAATTAATAAAAGTTTGTTTGAATTGTGGTTTGAAAAATAATGTCTTCTAAAAACATAACTTATATATCAAATACTCAATATGTGTAGCATTCTGAGATATTTCACTTTCATTTAAAGGAAATTTTCACAGAAAATTCACATTTATACAGATACCCGCAAATATAATAAAGCAAACAGTCGTCGAATAAAGGTACTCATCACAGAAGTATGTAATTTCGGAACGGACATTTATTGTTCGATGGAATTAACGATATCAATTTCACTTCGCCGCTCGCATCAAGTGAAGATCAATGACAGCGTTTATTGCATCGTTTGGGTAATAACTTTAATATAATATATAAATTATTAGCACACGTTCATTTATTAGTTTACGTGAACGTTTTCACGTTTATACATACAACATTTTATTGAAACAAGTAGATTTCGGTTGCATGGGTTATACTGAACATTGAATATTGAAATATGTCAAAAAAATTGATTACATGAGAAAAAAAAATCATTAAATAATAGAAGAACTAAGTAGTCAATAATTATTAAATTTTCTTCAATATTTAGAAGGTTCAAACATTGAACCTAATACAATTTAAATATTCAAAGAAAAAATTGCTACCGTGTTTTAGAGCTACTTGTTAATTTATTAATATCTGGAATTTATTGAAGACTTCTCGAATACCTACGAAGCCCTCTAGCGCCCAAATTACACAGCTTTGGATACAAGTAAGTTGAGTTAAATTGACATACTTTCGGCCAAAGAATTTGTGGTCATCCATTGTGGACATCAATTCCAGACACCCGTATAGTGCTACAGACAAATGATGCCGTACCGTCCGATACAATTTAAATTTTATAGACACAAGATGTGTCTATAATGGCAGATGAATATGGCAGATGAATTCAGACCTCAAGCTTCTAAAGTTTGATAAAACTAGGTGTGTTTTCCAAAAGAACTGTTAAAAATCGAAATAAATGAAATAATTATACGTTTTATTAGTAATAGACATCTCATCCTAAATAAATATTTAAGAACTGGGCCAAAAAAAAACACGTTAAATATTTATTTAAATCAAACTGACAAACATAACACGTCACGTGTACAATAGTTTTATTTCCACATCGATTCTTTATTAATACAATAACTAAATTTCATTACACCGGTTCTTCAAACATCTAAGAAGAAATAATTACATTAGGGACATAAAATCCAAAGATTGATTCCGTTTTCTTTTTTTTTAATAATTAAAAAAAAAGATGAAAATAATACAAAGATGATTTTAATACAGACACAGAATTTAAGATTTGTACTGACACACAATTTTGTGATGATTTCAAACTCTTAATAACTTAATTGCGCTTATACTCGTATCTAAGTTTCCTCGCGTACCGTCACTAAAATCAATTATAACGTGACTCGACATATGAGCGAATTCCGCTCCGTGTCTCCCTAATAAATTCCACAGAGAACAAATGACTCAAACTTAATTTACAAGTTGTAAAGTTAGGTTTCGTTTGCAAGTGTACGCGAATTTGCTCATAACCGGCAATGGCTAGATTTATTACCGCAATCAAATTGAAAACTTGTGGCGAAATTTATACGAGGAGGCACTTCAAAGACTTTCCCTTCTTGGACCACGAACGATTATGGAAAATAACTTTGTGTGTTGAAAACCAATATAATTAATAACGGAATATCAAAAATTAAAGTAACGGAAAATCACCTTTGGTAGTTTGTGTTTTTGTAAAATAATCTTTTAACTTTTTTTAACGAAAACAAAACAACGACTTCTAATTGGTATAATACTACTCTATGAGGGATAATAAATATAAAAAGATTTACTAACTATATCAGTTGCCACGGTGATGTTGACAATAACAACTTTTAGACATATGTTAGCGATTATTGAAATAATATCCGCGGATCAAATTACAAAAACTCTCCGGTATGAAAATAAGAAACGAATGCGTATGAAGCCGCGGGCAACAACTACTTTTATCTAAAGACATTTATAGCCACGATACGTTTCATTTAAAATCATTTAAATTCAAACAGTCTTAAATCTACCAATATGTCAATTTTCGGTCAATTTGTGGATGTCCCTTTTCTAACAAAAAATAAATAAATCGGTTCATTAATGATGAAGTACTGAATTAATAAATACAAAAGATACAATATATTGCTACATTGGCAAATATAGTAAGTATATACTACGGAAAGTAAATGATTTGCAATGATATTACGATTGTTTTGTATTCATACTAAAAGCATTTTGTTTTCAGCAATCCTCAAACTTCTAATAAATGAAGTCCGAGAATGGCGAGTACAACTGAAGACCACAAGTTTCTCGACAACACGAAGATTTAGCGCCTAAAGTTCTCCAACTATTTACGTCTACACTAAAATTTCTAAGTTTTGACGATAGATGACTTGAAAGATAAGAAAAAAAGATTTTTTCAAATAAGTCCCTTGTTTCTACCAGTAAATTAAATTTCTTTATCGGTAAGTTGTGAGAAATCGTTATTTTTAGCCAAGTTGAAATACATTTTTAAAGTTTTAAGTTACAGATATCAGACTCTAGATGTACAGTACCACATGACAATCCTTTTTATTGTTTATTTTGTTGTGGACCTCTCTATCCTGGAAGGATTCTATTTAACAACAAAATATGAGTCTTCATAGTTGATTATGATCATCATCATCATCACACACGTCCAAATTGATTTATTTTTCGACTCTCTCAAAAATGTAAAAACCAATTAATAAATTATTTTGATTCATAACGCGGATTATAAAACTTTTTTCTTGTTTTTGGCATTATTATATTATATACATTTAAATGATTCATTGTGATTTTGAATGTGTAATGTATCGACCTGTCATAGGTACATGATATAAAAAGCTTCGGTTAATTTTATGCACTTTATACTTTTTTTTTTTTTTATTGTTTCCCCTAACATGGTTTGGTCAGGGACACTGGATGCGGTGTGCGTCTTTATTGCGTCTTAATTATAGGTACAGTTAATGTACATTTTCTTTCAACTTATAACTAATCATTATCTTTAAATATTTGTGTAAAATGCGTAAAGTTATCGAAAAAAATATATAAATATGTAATATCACTGTATAAAATCACTCAGTGATTGCAATTATATGTACATTATTACATTATAATGTATATTCATGTTATATGTTCACTGTTGCTCAGTCGTTTATGACTGAGCAACAGTGAAATAACAATTTTAATATAATAAATAAAAAATAATATCACATGATCAGAACACATCTTAATTGTCCTTGTTTGAATAAAAATCAATAAGCTTTAAGTAATAATCTTGTACGTCGACTTGTGATATCGCCGAAATCGTAAAGCTTGTTAGTCAGATACGAAGAATCGTATGCGTAGGTATTTATGGCAATAAAACCGTTGTAAGTATTGATGTCGAATCAAATTATGTTCGATAAGGCAATTTAGTATTCGGAAATACTTTTATGAGTTGGCGAGAATTTCGCTTTGTTTCTGTGCTCACGTACAAGCGGCCCAACAACCGGTCGCCCGAGATGACCGTCTCCCACTCCCTGAACAGAACTAAGTTACCAAAACAAAACAGTAACTTTCAATATTATTTTACGGTATTCGAATATGTGTCTAGATTTTGTGTCGGAGAACCTAACCTTATTATTATTTCAATCGCTTTCTTTTGCCAACGCTTTTTGAGATAGTTGGTCGCGCTAGTTAGTACCGTAAAAAACTAAGATGGTCGGTACTATGGAGAGGAAGCTCCGCCATTACGAACAGAAATAATTTATCATAAAAAATTCGCTTTTATCTATTTTCTAATGTATGGGACGGATCTATTTTCTAACGTATAGGACGGACTATACTCAAAACGACTTTGCTAAAATTTGCCATTCCAGGAGCAGTTCGAGACATAAAACATTTCTAATTCAGGATAACACGAGGTCTGCAAACGGGCTAACCCTAAATAGCCTCACTCGATATTATCATGTAGTGTATTTCAAAATGTTTTATATCATCTTTCAATCGTTAATATTAGAACAACAATTGAGTTTTATGTCAGAGTCTCTTTGCAAACATCGATATGAGATATATTTTTTCGCATTTCCAAACGAGAAAATAAATTTTACGTTCCCGTTTGTGATGTTGTTCTCATCAATAACAACTTTTTACTTTTTTCTTACATTTGATCGTATATACCAGAGAGTATCTTGAATCTTCGATAATCGAAATCTCAGTCATAAAATATCAATCAAATTAAGTATATAGTATACTCATATGACATTAGATAAAGTTAAAACATATTTCTATCACTCTCTGACAGGTACTTGAAAATCGTTTTCAGAGTACGCCAGAAGTTTGGTAATAAATTATTTTTAGGCTTACGTGTCGGTTTCAAAACTTGAGCTATGAAGCGGTGCTCCTCGTAGCAAAGTGTTTAAGCTATTGATTTAAAAATACGTGGATATTATTAAGTTTACATGATACAGTTGATACATTTTCCTCTGTACTTCAAAGGCACCATCCCATCTTAATATAGTAAAGGATGTTATTCCTACTAATACCGTTTTTAGATATCTACAGTGCTATAGATGTATTCGACTTGGAAATTATTTTGTTACTATCAACCAGTTAGAAATGATTAAGTGTAAAAACAAGATGTTTTAGCTTAGTACACAAATAGAGATTTTCAATTATTACAAAAAAAAGTCTATCCAATGTTCGGACCGCTGTCAGTCATAAAATACTGTACGGAAATGCCTTTTTTATGGAAAGAGGTGGCAAACAAGACATTAGTGTGTATCCATTAGGATAGAGGAAAGGATAAACAGAAAAAGATAATTATTATTTTTCCCATCCATCCCCC
>DWLR01002658.1:0-14943 GCA_018246295.1 Papilio alexanor hazarajatica | reverse complement strand
ATTTATTATTTCGCTAGATGTATTATAAACTGACGGGCAAGTAGTGAACTGAACTAATCATTGACAATTTGATGTATCATTTGTAGTAGGTTTATAAGCAAATAGTAGTCGAGAACACTATAGAAGTGTTGCCTAAATCGGCTGCTTCTTCCATAATCACTGTCTACCCTTGTGGGTCAGGGACGTAAATGGTTACACTTACATCTTAATCTTTATGTTGCAAACTAATAAGTTGTTTTTTGAACTTTGTTGAAATTCGTATAATATGAATACATATTACATCAGTTTACATTTATTAGTTTAAATTATAATCTGTTGAAGTAACTTATAATTCTATTGATATATGTCTAACGGAATGAAGAAAAACTTATATAAGTATTTCATTATCGAAATTTAATACAATACTAGGACGCAACTCAATCTGGAAACTTTTACATAATTTATGGCAAAACAGTTTAAGCATCCTGGATTATAACACTTTGTCCTTTAAATAATTTATGAGAAAGTTTGGCAATTTTTGTTTATACAAGAAGGTGGCAAACGAGCAAGCGGTCATTTTAGAGACCACTACCGATGGACAACAAGCATTTGCGTGTTTCAGATGCGTTGCCTACTTTTAATAGACAGAGGATAGACAGAAAAATGGACATTTCCTTCTCCTATCCATCTCCTTATCCGTCAAATCCTCTTTCTCTTCCCACCCTTCCCTTATTGGAAAAAGGTGCGAAGGACTGAAATTCGCCACCTCACTCATCAGACGAAATGCAAAAATCTTCTACTTCACGTCTATCTTCTGTGAGGTCGTGGTATTTCACCGGTCGAGCGGGCCATTCGTGCAACAGATATTGTTGTTGCGGACTCTACCACTGTTAAAAATGTTATTCTTGCATTTATATTTAATGTTCAAAATGCGACGTTTAGATGTAATCGAAACCTTAGGGGGTATGCATCAAAATTTATTTTGAAATTTTATAATGATTTTCTTTGAATGTTGGGTACCAAAAAACTCTATTGGCGATTCTTATCTCTGTGCACCCATTATTTAATCTAAAATATGCAATGGTAATATGAAATTGAATATTGATAACATACTTATTGCCCTTCGAATTTATTTATTTTTTTAATTATAAAAAATAAAACAATGTGATAATAAGTAATATTTTCACAAACATACTCATAACATTAAAATGGAATACTTATTTTATTTATCCAATTAAAGTTACTAAAAAAAATTAAATGGATAAATAAAATAATTGTGCTGGTTTGGATTATTCGCGCCCATTTTGGGCTATATGCGTGAGCACTTTTTATGTTTCAATAGTTATCAGTGCTTTATTTAGTGTAAACAATTATTTTGTCATTTGTATTAAGGCGTGAATTGACTTTCTGCAACAACTTGGACGTCACATATTTGTCAATTCGATAACCTACATAGCGTCACTAAAAGTTTTCGTTATTTGCTCACCGTAAGTTGAAACATCAAAATGTCATTATGACTATTGTTATCTGCCAACTCTTATCTTAGATTTCGACACCTCAAAATCATTTGCACAACAAAACTTAATACGTTTTTATATTAGTGCTATTTTAACTATGTTTTAACTATCTATGCCGTTAATGTTATTTGTATGTATCACTAATGTTCGTTGTGGAATTTAAAATAATACATTTAATTTCTACGCATCAAAAATGATTGTATTGTCTCCGATCTGTCTGTCTAGCTACGAATCCTGAATTATATTCTCAGTCAAGGATGTTGGGGAATTTATTTATGATTGAATTCTTTCTTCTTCCAACTTTCGATTTATTCATTTTTTATTTTTCGTATTCTTATGTAAATACAAAAAGTTGGTTAAACGTCAGGATTCTTCTTCTTGTTCTTGTCAAATTTTGTACCGACTAACTTTATACGGTTCCCTGGAAAAGTTTGCTCTTCACAGTTTTGAGCACAGACGCAAAGTGGCTAGCCTCTCGGTGTTTTACAGTTTACATTTTGGAGAGTGTGCGCAGGAACTACATGAACTAATTCCCCCATTACCTTTCTACCGCCGCACCTTTAAGCATACGGCTGGTTTCCATCCTTTTGTAGTGGACGTGCCTCGAGTCCGAACGAAGCGGTTCGAATCATCGTTCATCGTGCGCACGGCAAAGGATTGGAACAAGTTGCCATCGTCAGTGTTTCCATCAAAGTATGACGTGGGTACCTTCAAGAGAAGGGTGAATAGGCTATATTTAAATTAGCGCGTACCATCTTTCGATCGCGTCATCGCTTATCGTCAGGCGGGACTGTGGTCAAGTGCTTGTTTATTCCTTATAAAAAAAAGTAAGATTCCCAATTGTTCCACCACCATCACTACCACCTCAGCCTATGATCGTCCAGTACTGGTCACAGGCCTCCCCCATTGATCCCATCATTGGCGGGAAATGGGCCATAATCGCCACGCTCGGCAGGCGGGCTGGCGATCGCAGTATGTTCCACCGTACTAAGAAAGGGACGCTGCTGCCCTTCCTCCGGTGGTCTTTACGTCCAGACACAAGACAAACAGACATGTGTTTACAAATGTCCCAATTGTTCATCCACTCCTTAACTTGCCTTTTATCCATCTTACTACTTTTATTGTATTCTATTATGTATTTATGCCGCGGCGAGCAATAACGTGTAAATAGTTTAATAAATACAATCTATATCAATAAAAATAAATGCATGAATTTGTCCTTCTTGCGTTCCTAAACCTTTGATCAGATTGTGATAAATTTTTTGTAGGTTTAATAATTGGTTAGTTAACCTTAGATTAGATAGTAATTATAATACCATATTCTGAGCACCGCGAGTGTTTTTTGAACAAAACATCTATAAAAATACATTATATTGACGTTTTTCATTTAAAAATATTATCTCCACAATCGCTCCAGTTTTAATAAATCTGGTAATCGCAATGGTTACACTACTGTCTTTGAATCATGATATATTAGCATTAAAGTAACAGCCCAAACTATAATTTAATACTAAATTATATTGAGCAAAGCAATTTGCAATCATGTGAGTAGTAAAAGCCCTCGAGCTAGCAACAGTCATCAGTAATAAATAAAACTATAACTAGTTTTCGGTTGTTATGTTTTAGCCACTTTTAACTTTCTTTAACGTTACTAATTATTTTTGAAGAATGTAATAATGACTGACTCGCGATGTAAATGTCACCAACCAATTGTGAACTTCGTCAGTTTTTAATCGGACAAGGCGTATTGTAAAATGTAAGCAGATTGTGAACTGAACGAATTATTGACGATTTGTCGAATTAAAACATATGCAACACACCTATGTCTTCTTTGATAAACATTTTTAACATATTACTTTTATTTAATTATTTGTAACCTAATCTATAATTATATTTTATTTTTACGTAATAATGCCAGAAATATTATGTCAGTTCACCATTTAGTTATTCGGCTTCGGAAGTTCGTCAAATTATAATTGATTAGTTCAGTTCACAATTTCTTCATAGCTTATAACATGCTTAGTCGGAATATAAACCGATGAAGTCCACAAACGGTCGGTGACATAGTATATAACTACCATCAATATAATATACTTGCCGTACAATTAACACTACAGATTACTCATATTCATGAGTTTGGTAAAAATATTTTCAAGGTAATTGAAAAATAATTTGTTACCGTAATTACTTTTATATATAATATTATGGTCAGAAATTTTGAAGTTCATAAATTGTACTAATTATTATTTAACTATACATTTTTCCGTGGTTACCATTTTTCAATGTACGATATAACGGTTGTCGTAACCTCCGTTGCGACGTGGTTGTCTTTAGCAGTGTTCATTCATTAGTGTATAAATACTTAGATATTTATAAGCAATCATTTATTTTGTTATTGTTTAATAGACAATAAATCAATCTGTTTTATTGATAATTTTCTTATGTGAGAGCACAGATCCACATGCAAAATTTTTAAAGCTGTTGACCGACTGATGATGATAAACATGGTATCGTTGAATCTGTGTCAATTATGAACCATATTTTTAAATAGACCTAAAGACGAAAACGCGTAAAAAATTAGTAACATAAATATGGGAACAAGGTCTATCAAAATTCTAAATGTTATCTTTTTATTTACGAATAAATTAATCGAAATTTATTTTAACATTTGACGAACTAAATTGTCCGAAAAACGGAAAGTATGTATACGATATACAATGCTGGAATATTACCAAAAGAGAATGTGTATATAATATTAATAATTAAAATATAGTTAATTGTGGAAAAAGGTTAATTTTGGAAATAATTTTAAAGTTTCGAACTTGGATTTAAGCTCGATGTATTTTACTTTATATTATTAGGCGTTTCACTTAATTAACTTATTTAAATTCATAATCATGTGATGAAATAACTCACAAAACAAGTCTACTCATAAAACTGACAGTTGTGCAAGAAATAATTACAATATCGAGACGGTTTTCCTTCACAACAAAGATACAGCAAAGTGAACAAGATTAATTGACTTAATTCTCTAGTTATTTGGTAGGTAGGTATTAATCATTACGCTATTTTTGTACTTAATCATTTAACATCAACTAAATATAATAATTTAATATTATAATATATACTAGTATATTATTAAATTATTTATTATTAACTAAACAATAATTCGATGTTATACTATATACTGGTATATTATTAAATCATTTAACATCAACTAAACATAATAATTTGATATTATGCTATATACTAGTCATGTCCCTGCCCTGTTCCCACTGGCGTAGGGTCGGCACAGTATGTATTACTCTTCTATATATCCTGGACTCTAATGCAGTCCATACTGTAACTGGTATTGACATTAATTTTACGGCCGACCGCCTCCTGACACCAACCCATGAGATAATAAAATAGCACAAAATACACTAAATTTGTCTCCGCTCATATAAGTTCCAGTTGAATTAATTGGATTGATTCTTCTAGAAGTTGATGCTCTACTGCAGCCTGAGCTCGAAGTTGTGGTATCAGATGTTTTGCATGCAAATGTTACATATTAAATTATTTCTGCAGCACAGATGTTGTACACATGTTGAATGTTACATGTTAGATTCGGGTTCAATTGGTATTCCAATCTGTGCGTAGTTGCAGATCTGGTGTTGATCACTTATTTTGTTTCCGCACATAACTTATGTAAAATATCATATACAAACAACAAATACTTATAAAATTAATTTAAAAATATTTAAGACACGTTGATGTATTTACTTTTATTATTAACTAAATATAGTAATCTAATATTATATTTTATACTACTATACTATAATAATTTAGTAACAACGAGATTGGACAGTCACAACTTCTACACGCTTAAGTTAAACTTAATTATTAAATACTTTATGGTTGTTTATTCTGAACTCATCATAGTGACTTACATGTTTATTCGATCTACTTTGAATATATTGTTAAATTTAAAGAAATGACGTCAAATCACAGCAAGTTGCGAGTCGTTCAGTGAAAGTATCAAGACATTGAGATCGACGAAAATCGAGAGGCATGTATATGGTAAAGTCTATTTATATATTACCGAATGTTAAATCAATTAAACTCACCGTTTGGTAGTTGGTAAGTTGTATTTAAAATTGTATTTTTCTATTCATGTAATAAAATGTACGTCTTATTTGAATCTGTACTTTATCGTAATGTTATAATCTAGGTACACGAGAAAGTGGGTGGTCATCTGGGGTCAAATGATCACCGTCCATTATCAACATTAGCAACAATCAGAAAAATTGTAAATACGTCGTCTAGTTACGAGCTTCTTAAAAAAGAATTCGAGTAAATAAGAAATAGAGGATGGGTCGAAAAGAAAAGTTCTTCATTTAATTAACTTGGCTTGCCAACAAAATATGAAATGATTCATACACATATGATGAGATGTACATGATTATAGGAACTAATCACATATTTCTTTTACAGACAAACACAATATTCACAAGAAAACAGAAGAAAGTACAAATAGAAAACTAACAAATGTGCGAATAACTAAATACTAACAATTGTGTAGTTAGAACTACACAATTGTGTAACTAACTAACTAACAATTGTGTAGTGAACTACACAATTGTTAGATACAACTCAAAGTTTAACATAGTATAATTATATACAAGTATAATTCAACTTCATCTTATAATATAAAATAGATATTACTTAACCGGGTCCGATGAAACAATCACGATATATCTTTAGAAATGTTACGTGTAACGCTAATGTAACGCAGTATCAGAGAAAAAAGGAAAAAATTATCTACCTCCGGTATTTATCCGTAATTTAATTCACATGCAATTCTGGTCAAACGTTGGTAGAAGGTCTGTGACATCTCACTTTACCTTATTCATCAGACGAAATGCCGAAGTCTAAGTAATCACGTCAGTCAAAGTGATCTTTGAGGTCCATTCACACAACAGCTACTGTTTTAGCTAGCTATTAAAAGTCTCTCTCTCTCTCTCTCTCTCTCTCTCTCTTTCTCTGTTAATAAGTAATTTTAGGTTAATAGAAAAATACTAGTTCCGACTTCAAGTCAAGATAAATAAATTATTGCTTGTAGTCATTTAAGTTTTTTACTATTAAGTCCGTAAGCCTCCAAGACGCATTTATCACCTTTTAAATTATCTAAATAATTTCTGATCTCTGCTCAGATTCGCACTAAAATTATCTATAACTTTACTCCTCCCATTATTCTTTCTTTATCGATGTAAAATAGTGTAACAAGCTAAACGTATAAAAATGAACCTCAGTTTTTTCATTAATTTTTGCATTCGCTAATCTTAGAAAAACAATCTTAGTCTAGGCACGAATGTGGAATCGTTAGATGGAGCGACGAGAGGTGTGTGCGCCTTCCGAATATCGAGGCCGTACTATGAGATGTCAGTGGTGAGTGCGGATTTATTAATTTAGATACTTGAATGCAGTCATCAAGTCAATAACGCAGTTTTCCATTTATATATAATAAAATTAGTAAGCATTTGAGGTGGAAAAATCTATTAATCGATATTTACCAAATCAATTTGTACTGACTTATAAGTATTTTTTAATAATTAATTACTTTTTGTAATACATTAATTTCATATACTACTATGAAGATTGATATATTTTACCTAAAATATTAACGTTAAACCTGGAGTAGATCAGTGTTTTTTCCGTATCAGAACCTTTAAGAGCCTAAATAAATTTCTATTAAAAACCCCAATAAGTCTGTTTATTTATTAGGCATCGTTGGTGAAAATGGATTGTTTGTTGCCATTTTTCTCCTTTGGTCAACGCATTGATATATGATAAAAATAATGATGAAAACTTTAGATTTCTTAACACATTCTTAAAGCATCAAGTTTTGCAAGCGGCGTACAGTTAAGCAAAGGTGAGCACGGCGCGAGCGCAGCGAGTGACGTGTCTCTTCTCACTTCTCTTCCTCCAGTAAACCGCGAGCCACGGTGCGAGTCGGACGTGTCACGTACTGCATCAATCTACCGTATGCTAATTACTATTAATTGGTGTTACATTCGACGCTGTGTGGGATCGCGTACAAAACTTCCACAAGTTTCGTTTTATTGCGAATAGAAAACGTTTCGCTTTCACGGCTGCAAGACAGCTTTTGTTGGCAAGGACAGTGTTTTGAAAGTTTTGCTGGTAGGATAGAAATAAAGTGTCTTACAAATTGGTGTGTTACGGGATTGTCGCGTGCGAGCTAACGGATCGATCGGTGGGTGAGTGAAGTTTTACTAATTGCGTTTTATCAGGTGATCTAATCGTTTTCAATGTGTTCGCACTTTCGATGTTTCGGAGGGGATAGGTGGCCAAACTGAGGCTGTAAAATTTTAACGTTGAAAATGTAATGCTTTGTGTCGAATTTGAAAAAAAAAAATCATGGATAAAAGGAATTTCGTATAAATAATACTTTAAATATAAAAGAACAGAAGCATTCACTCTTTATTATTGATTTATTTCATAATTATATTCTTCAACAAATTACGTCATTACCAAATTAAGTGCGTACAATCTGTTTTTGCACTACCTTCAATATATCTTGTAAATAATAACCTCGGTCATTCTTAAGAATTAATATGTACCGTACAATGCACGAGAAAACTGAATAGTCATTTATCGGCACAAGTAACACAGGCTTCCCTTTACTTACAAAGTAGGTAATGCTGTCCTTGATTTTAGCATACACTCAAGGACAATGCGTCCCCCTATTTCTTATGCTAAGTATCATTTACACCGGTGATTGCAAGTTACTATGTTTAACGTATTTCTACTGGATATTATAAACTTCCGGTTTTAATGCTGTTGAAATATATGCTTTTAGTTTGTTTAATCTGCGAACTTATATACATTACTTGCGCTTGTCACTTAAAAGCCTAGTTACAAGCATAAGTTAAAGTTAAAAGATTGTTGAGTTTCCTCAAATCATTTTACTGGGGAAAATTATTGACGTCGTTTTGCATAAAGTTACTTATTTTACGTTGGGATTTGTTTAGCTGATATCAATGATTTCTTAATTGTCTAATCCTGAGATTAACAAGGTAAAACCTTGACGTGATTGCAAATACTATAATTTGCGAATTAATAATAAGCTTACATCATCAATTAGTAAATATTTATCAATGTGAGAGTGTACTATACTATGAAATGTTTTTGTTTGTAACTACGCTACCAATAATTGCTGACTCATCTTTTATCAGTAAAATAGGAACACAAAAAAAGTTTTTCCTCCCAGTTTTGATGTGGTTACCTTGAAGAGAAGAGTGAATAGGTTAGTCTTAAATTAGTACTTATCTTACACTAATATAGCTACTTAACTCGACTTAAAAAGCCTAGTTATTAACTTAAAAAAACTTTTTTACGGTTTCTCGCTAAATTATTAGTATACAGTAATAGTTTTGTAAGTGTCTGAAAAGGGTCAACTGGAGAACTTAGTGTTAGAGGCAAAGGTCAATCTTGACGTTATCATTGTCATCATAAGCCTGTATCAGTTCACTATTGGACATCGGCCTTCCCCAATACCTTTCAAAGTGGCCTTTGAAACACCACCAGGCAATGAATAAAAAGAAAAATAAAGCCCATTCTTGGAATTAGATGAAATTAATGTGCCATAAAACGTTTACTGCCAAGCGATACCTTTATAGCGTTACCTAAATAAAAATAAAACAAGTTTAAAAGTAAGCATCTGAAGTAAATTGTTAGTTGATTATATAAAAAAAATTGGATTAGATGACGTTAAGTTATCGGAATGTTGTTGTACTATTCAATATAAGAAGTTTTTATTAGGCATTGTTTTCCTTTAATCAATTATGAATGCATTCAACAACAAACATTGGCCCGTTGATTGTGCGCTGTTTGTTTGTTTTTATATCTGCGTCGGTAATAAACAATAATGTTTCAGATTGCGTACCATATCTTTATCAAAAACCAGAGCGTTACTGACATCTTGATAAGAGTATATAATATAACTGGAAGTACAATGCTGAAAATTAGCAATAAAGAAAAAGGTTCCGGTTTGAATGATTTTATTTATGATTTGTGGTTTTTAATAAAATAATTGTTTATGTTAAGTACTTACTTAATGTTTCGATTGATACAAAAGACATCAACGAGTTTCGAAAATTTTGATAATTATTGATATATATATAAACATGTTTCATTTGTTATCTAGCTAAAAATACAAATTAAAAAAATAGTAAAACATGTAAACGGTGAATCATTTCATTTCTCGATTTAAATCATAGTAAATCAAAAGATTATCATTGGCATAATACGTAACTTTATTTCAATCGCTCTTTACCAATATACTTATGTGAGATTTAAACGTATGTATGTGAATGTATGAGAATATATGCTAAAATTAATTAACTAACGTTAATATAAATAAATTAAACACAATTCATTAACGTACATTAAACTTTAAATCGCCTTTAAAAATATTAAATAAGTCTGCTAAAACAACTGATATAAATTATTGAAAATGTCGTCATAAATTAAGTAAGTTTGTGATAAAAACACCATTCGTTTTTCCAACATAAAGACTTTAAAAAATCAAAAAATTCTTTATAGTAATAAAAAAGAGGCAAAGGATGATCAATCAGTTACATTTGAATCTCCTGAAATAGGTAAGTTTTCGAGTATGGTGAAACATAATACAAGATTGTACGTTTAAATCCATTCAACTATTGTCGTAAACCATGACATAGTAGAAGGTTTAGTTAAGAAAAAATACTAAACAAAATGTAAAAATATTTACAAAATTTGTTAAACTAATAATATATCAAAATAGCCATAGTCAACGAAAATTTTTTAGAGTACATGACCTTTGTGTGCCCTTTAAAGTATGTTGCTGATATTTGTATTAAGAAATGTGATTTACACATCAAAAACAGAATAATCACGTACGTTAATTGCATTTAAACACGTATTCGGCGATTTGTTTTGAACATTTCGCCGTTCTACTTCCAGTTATTGGAATTTATTTGACAAGCAATAAATTTAATTTTTTTATGTTGCAACACTTTACCGTCATAATACCTAATCCCATCAATTTAAATGACGACCCCGTAGGTTTAGTACAATGTTGGACAACAAATATATTTTATGATAAACATTTATTGACAGACTTACATATTATATGTTCCAATTGCTGTAATGATTTTAAATAACATTTTTTAAGTTAAATATCTTAATATAAAATATAAGGAATACTGCAATTAATATAATAATAATAATAATAGATTTATTTGTTTGTAATGTTTGAACTATCAAAAAACTCATCAGATTTTACCAATTCTTTCACCATCAATAAGTTGAATTATAAAGGACTATGCAACATAGACTATGTATATATTTGCCCGACTGATAGGAGGGTAATATCTTTTGCGGGTATGTTTATCTGTGTGTCTGTCATTTCTGATCCATTGTGATCTAGATTCTAAACGGCTGGACCGATTTTGATTTTTTTTGCAATATTAATTTGTATATATAAATGTTCATCGGGTGACTTGATGTTTTTAGAAAACGAAAGATCACTTTAAAAATAATTGTAACGATCTTCATATTTACTTTAATAAAAAATTGGTTAAGTACATTGTGTGAGATCATCTCTAGAGAAATGTAGTGTTATTCTATTTTTAATTTTATTTCATTGCAATAAAAGCTATATTAGAGTGTTTTATAAAATTATATACCCATAGCCTACAGAACCGTCTTAGTTTTTTATTTCATTATAATTGCATTATAAATGTAGTCTTTATAAAGCCGTTAGCATCACATCTGTTTCAAGCGATTTTAAACTTTATTTCATTTAAATTAGCGTAGATTACTACATTCTGTGTACTTACATATCACTACACATTTTAGGTTCAGTTTGTATTAAATATACACAAAATAATTTAAAAACGAAATATAATACAATGTATAATATCAGGATTAATTAAATTGAGAATAAATTCTATTATCCAATCAATAATTAATTCTATATATGTATGTATAGTTTAGAGTTGTCTTAATATAGTTTCCATAGATGGCATTATAAATATAAAAATATTGTAAAAAAAAACATTGTAAGGTCAGTTACATTTATTTCATTTAAAACGCCTATTGCCTAATGGTTTAAGGTACGGACTAACGATCATGAGGTCGTGCTTTCAAAACCCACCCGCCATTCGACTATTGTCGTTTCTCATATCCTAGCATAAGCTTTTAAGCATAGTTGGAATTGTAAAAAAATGTATAATTATAAATATATCCTACTTATCGGTAACTTGGTGTGTCCAAGACCCCGCCGTAAGAACCCGTCGAGTTGTGGGTGTATGGGGTTGTTGCACTAACCGGTACGGCGCGCTAAACTGGCCACGTACTAACTCAGCTCCGATTAGTACAAGGAATCCTACCTTCTAATGTAATATTTATTTCTTTAACCTTAGTTACGAAAAGGTGCAATCGGGAGATTAAAATAGTGTCCATTTGTCTGTGTAAAGTCTTGTTAAACTATAAATTTTGAACTAAAAATTTTGAACTAAAAAAATACAAGGTGTAGCTAATACAATCTTATTTAAAAAGGACTCACGTTTTCTATTGTAGTTAAGATATCAGTCATGGCAATTCTCTTTTTTTTACCGATTTTAGGTTTCCAATTTAAAAAGCATCCATCGTCATACCCGCATCAATCTAAGCATGAAGTTTTTGTCGTATAAAATAATCTAAATTTCTGATTCTTGTACGTAATTAACAAAAATATACCTATGTTACTACTGGATAGAGCAGCGTTCTAATTTTATAACATTAAAATCGATTTAATAATTACAGAATTAACCCATTACAAACAAACAAAACTTTTCAAAATGGTAACTGTGGTCTTACGTAAACTTTAATTTGACTTGAGATTTCATGCTCTTAATAAGTGTAAAAAAATCTGACAACCTTGAGAACAGCCAAAACGATTTCCGAGTAACTTAAGGACCTTTCCGCTTTTATGAGGTTAAAAATAAAAATAAACTAAAATTCTTCTTTTGCGTCAATGCGTGAGGGAATGTTTTAAAATATACTTTTCTTCCAAAGGATATATAAGTTGAGGAAACAGAAGACATACTAAGCTATAAAAATACTCATTTGTTATTTAAACAGTTTAAATTGTTAAAAAAAGGGATTGATAAAATAGAGTTATTTGCTCTATGTTCTGGTGAAAACGTCAGTTTATTTCTTACGTTTCTGTGCTCGTAAAATTTCTGAACCTGCTATTGACAAATTCATTTTAGGCATTGTATTGAGTTAGACTTTGCTTTATAAAGTTAATTTATATAAAGTAATTAAGGTAATTTCTTTAAGGGTGTCCTTTCATAGCAAATGGTCACTACGAGATTTGTATTTAAATACCCAGATTTTTATTCAGTCTGTCACAGTAAGTTAATGGTCAATTTCAATTATTTCTGTGCACTTACATATGATATTTTTACAAGCATTTGTCATTCAACGAGTCGTGCATTGCGGCAATTGGATATTCATAGACAGTTTTTGTGTGAATTGTTTTGCAATAAGATTCAATTGAGATCTGAACACGGAATTAATCACGTAAAGCGTTACATAATAGTGCGGGTGAAGCGAGATAACTCGCAAAAACTCGAAATCAGGAAGATCCATTGTTCACTCATACGTTCGTTCGTTCATCATTCACTCACATCTTCAATGGCTTATTGTGGAACTCTTTAAGTGCTTGGTACAATGTTCAAGTTCATTTTTAACCGAGTTCCCGACCTCTTTAACGAGGTTCTCATTTTATTTGTATTTTTTATGTTTGTTACCGCAGAACTTTGTCTTTCTAAAAAAAAATTCTTTTGTTGGAAAGAACATTTTAAATGTTGATTTGGATTCTTCTTATATTCACTGTTATTCAAATGATTTATGCAACTTAGAAATAATTTCTTCACTGCTGTTATAAAATAACTACGACGAAATTCAATAAACTATCGTTAGAATATGCATATGACACCGTTTCAACAGGTTAAAGTTATCGCTATAAAAATAACTGTAATACTACCTATTAAGGAATATATTCGAGCTTACAACATTGATTTCTTTGAAATTTCGAAAACTAATACCGATTTTAAAGTAATTTGAATGATTAATTGGTTTTTATTTGTTGTAGCGAGAAAGGTCTTCTAATATCTTTCTTAATGCAGTCCATTATAAATAAAAAGTGTACATTAAGACTGTATGCTAACATTGCTTCATAAACTTAACATTGTACGTATGGTTTATTAGATAAATAAATAAGGAGTAATTTTGGGGCGTAGGCAGAGATGAGGGATTTCCAATTTGCTCGGTCCTGACACGTCTCTCTCGCTTCTACTACAGACGTCTATTTATATATATATAAACTTTATACTGCTTTTTTGGGTATTGTGGAAATGTTCGCGATGCTAAATTTTTCTTTAAAAAATGCAAAGAGTAAAATGTAAAATACATTTCTAACATAAATAGAATCAATAAAAACGTTGTCTAATTATGCTTTACGTTGAACATCTAAACGGTGGCGAGCTTCGGTAGCAGTGAGGTGATTGCTCGGCCACGCTAAATATAGAAACGTCGCTAACATCGCTTCGCAGACCCATAGTACGATCTATCGTAGGTACCCCTGGATGACAATTAAATAAACATTATAGTAACATAGGTATGATTTCTTAATTCTCTATATTAATTCTATCGTCTGCCATGGTCACAATGTTTATCTTTTAATTTCATAAAGAATATTTTTTTATTTAGTACGGGAAAAATTTTAACTTTTTATTATTAGAAAACTATCGTGCTTTGTCAATTAAAAATGCAATTTAAGTACCATTTTAAAAGTTATGTCTCCTGAACTAGGTGATAGATAACTACGGACTCAGGATCCTTCCTGTACCTTTTCGGAAACTTAGTCCTTATTTACAGTCACATCTGTAGAGTATATTTTATTATGTAAATAATACATAAAAATAGGAAAGTAACTAAACTAAACCTAGCATTTCTAAAACTTTACCTTCGAGGCTATTTTTTAAAATTTAATATTCTTTACACAAGAATTCGTGTATTATTTAATCGCCTAAAAACAACTTATTGTAATTTGCGACGCATGTCGCCGGATATTGGTGTATTAGGCTTATTGATTTCTTTAATGGTCCCAACATCCGGCCATCAAAAGCTTCATAAAAGATTTAAAAGATTTCGTCATTGGGTGACAACATAAAGTCAAGTTAAGGAAGTAATAAAATTTAGTAAAGGTCTTTGAATTTATTTAGGATGTGATCGTTTTACTTATAATATATTTAATACAGATTGTACTACGTAACATTTGTAATGATATCTATAATTTATTTATATATATCATTACAAATGTTACGTAGTCTTATATATATATATATATATATAT
>DWLR01002657.1:0-14944 GCA_018246295.1 Papilio alexanor hazarajatica | reverse complement strand
GTCCGGGGCAGGTCTATTCTCCGGTGTTGGCTTATCGTTGAATTTTGAGACACGTTGTATATATATATATATATATTATATTTACATTTACGCCGAAATTAAAGTTATGCAATAACTATCAGCAAAGTAGTGCCTAGTTAGTAGTTTATATGACATATATTTATATGCCTAACTTTTTAACTTTAAATTCGAGCTTTTCCAAATCAATTCGACTTTTTGTAAATCAAATTCGGATATTTCCATGTCAATTTGATGGGTAAACGTCGGAACTTAATATTAAATAGGCTTAATTATGTCTTAATTACATTTTACAAAAATTACAAATTGTATGTGTAAAAGTATTAATTTGATTTACAAAATGTTATAATTGATTTGTAAATGACCGATTTTGAAGTTATAGACCTGTATTACTAACGCTGTGAATATGTAACGAAATCCAACAATAGTTATGATTAATTTTATGTCTGTATAAGTGACACTACCACTGTCGCTCCTATGTTTAATAGGAGCGACAGTGGTATTGTTGTTAATTGTTTAATGTATATCAACTTATCTGCTTACTATTTTTTTTTCTTGTACTGTAATTGTTCCAAATAGTTCCTTCGGGATATGATATATTTAAATTGCAACGTTGCAGTGTCTCTTCTTGAAAATTTCTGATTACGCTTATCACTAAAAAAAATTGTCAACTCGAATACGAGATGGTCAAAGGTATAATTATTATATTAATTACTTAAATATTATATATATAATTAAATTACTTACCCAAACATTATTACGAAAGGTACCTTGCTTATTTCATTCATTAGGTGCGGATGAGATTTATGGTCGATGCAATAGATAATGTATTGTATATTTGTATATTGTATTTTTTTATTTTATTTATTTACTTTAGATATTACATCCATACTTATACAATTAATGTTAATTTTTCATAATTTATTATTATTATTTTTTATATAGGTGACGGACTGGTGGCTAGACGACATGTACCTGAAGGTGCGGCTGCCGCTGCCCATCAACTCCAACCCGGGCATGATCTTCCCGCGCCGGCACTTCGCCAAGATGGAGGAGGTGGCCGACCTCGGCGCGCTCTTCATTGATGACCTGCTCGACTACAAGGAGATGTTGGATAGGTGATTAACTGAACTTTACTTGACTTTATTTTAAGAAGAAATACGAAATCGCACGTCGGCGCTGAATAATATAATTCAAGTGACAAATCGACATTCGACAAACTATTATGTTTGCAGGGGAGAGCTGCCGCTGGAGCGAGCCACGAGCCGCGAGAAGGGCCAGCCGCTGTGCATGGAGCAGTTCTACCGGCTGCTGGGCGTGTGTCGCGTGCCCGAGGTAGGCCGCGACCGCCTCGAGCTGCCGCGCGCGCCGCACAACGCGGAAGAGGATGACGAACTGGTTATCGTGGCTTGTAGAAATTATGTAAGCATTTTCGAAATTATTTGATCAATATCTCTATATGTGTATATAATATCTCTGTATTAATGAATTGCCTACAAATAATAAAAAAATCGTACACATTTTAGACATGCTAGCAAAAAAAGAATATTTATTTAAGTCGTCACATACAATATATAATTCTGTATAATATGGGTGCATAAAAGCATATGGTCGCGAGATATAAAGTGAACAAATAAATATGAATCAGTAAATTAAAAGACCGTTTATAAACAATGAACAATATACGTTAAAATTCAAAGTATAGTTAAAAGTAAAGTGAATTCAGAATTCAGCCGCCTGAGCCGTCCATTCAGCCCTGCATTCAGTGACGATGTGCTGTGAACGCAGTAATTTTCAAGACATTTCATTAGCTACAAGACATTTTTTCAGCTAGCACATAACCACAGTCCCAAATGATGTTAAGCTATGATGTGGTCGAAAGATGGTACGCGCTAGTTTAAATTAGTTATCAGTGTGGATACGAGACCAACTCGAAAATATGTCTATCGTATTTAACATTCGATGCGTTTATCTACCGGTACAGTTCTACCCAATCACGGTGAAGTGCTCAGCGTACGGGCGGCGCTCTGCCGGCGAGATCCAGGCGCAGCTGCTGCACGCCATGGTAGAGGCGGCGGGCGCGCCCGCGGCGCCTCGTGTTGGCCTACTCACCGCTCTGCCTCGCGACGACTGGGCCGTGGCCAGGGTGCAGCTCAGCAGAGGTCCGTAACCTAGCGTGCAAAAGTTTGCTAAAAACTGCCTTTCCACCCAAGTTGAATTCGTTTGGTTTTTGCAAGGCTTTCCACTCTTCACCCCAAATCTAATTTAATGTGATCTATAATTTTAACGCAAGAATGCAAAGTACGTTACCGGTCTTTAGTGTCGTAGAAAGCGGGACAAGATACGGAAAGAAGAAAACGACGAGACCGTATAAATACGGCTTCTATCTTTGCATATATTGACGTATACATACAAGATTAAAGGAGCGTGTAACGTAATCATCATATCGCAACGTAGAGCCGAACAACCGGTCGAACCTGGAGCTGATCTCGCGTGCGCTGTGCGTGCTGTGCGTGGACGAGGCGGGCGGCGAGCGCGCCGGCGCGGCGCCCGACACCGCTGCCATGCTGCGCGCCATGCACGGCGCCGGCACGCGACACCACTCTGCCAACCGCTGGTTCGACAAGACCGTTCAGGTAGACAAACACTCAATCCCTTAGAGAGATGGCCCACGAGACAGATGGCCTATCGAAATATTTTGAAATACCATTGTTAGAAATACGTTAAATTTAGTTAGTGATCGCAGCAATCGAGCGTGAATGATTTCTGATAATATAGTAAAAACATTACAATGTGCTAATTTGGACATCCCGTATGAAAATTTTGTATTGATTGCTTGTTTTTTGTGCGTTTATCGTCTTTTGAGGTTACTACCTAAGTTCTAATGACAAAGCGGTGTTAACTCATTCGGCGTGCAGCTGATCATAGCGTCCGACGGTGTGGTGGGCATGTGCTACGAGCACAGCGCGGCGGAGGGCGTGGCCGTGGTGAGGCTGGCAGAGCGCGCGCTGGCCCGCGCCGCCGTGGCTGCGCGTCCCACGCCGCCCGCCCAGCCGCCCGCGCAGCCCCTGCCTGCGGCCATGCGCTGGGTCCTAACGCCGGACCTCTGTCGTGCTGTCGATCACGCCGCCAAGGAACTGGATCGGTGAGCTTCACGCGCCATACGAGGCCCTTCTGACCAACTGCTGCAGACCCCACCAGTGACATAATACAATGTCCGCAGACAAATAGCAGACCTGGACTTCATAGTGTACACATACGAGGGCTACGGGCGCGAGTTCATGAAGTCCTGCCGCACCAGCCCCGACGTCTACATCCAGCTCGCGCTCCAGTACACTTACTTCAAGTACGTCTCATATTATTAATACAAACTCAGATAGAAAAAAATACTTAAATGTATGTCATGTGTGTATGTGACATATTTACATACATGTCCTGTGTGCGCGCGCAGGCTGCACGGGCGGCTCGTGTCGACGTACGAGTCGGCGTCGCTGCGGCGCTTCCGCGGCGGCCGCGTCGACAACATCCGGTCGGCGCATGCCGCCGCGCGCGCCTGGGCCCACGCCATGTGCCAGCTGCAGCCGCTCGACCAGCACGACCCCGCGCGCAAGGTCTCCTTCAATCTCTACGGGGTGAGTAACAGGAAAACTACTCTCTATAAGTCTCCATCGTAACCTTTTAATGTTATAATATGTACAAATGCACTAAACTAGATATATACATCAGAACTTTTTAAAAACCAAAGTGATAAAATATTTCACTACCATTATAGACTTTCAAAACCTTTAATAAATAATCCTTCGGTTTGTCGAAATTTCTTTTGTGTTAAAGCATAGCGTGATTTTACCAAATAGGTTTTATTTGACAAGAAGTTTTAATGAAAATAATTTAAAAAGAAATCTTTCCATGTTACAATTTAAAAGCAGTTAAGCATTGAACAGCATTTAATTTGGCATTTAACGCAACGCCCGCAATACGCAGATTATAACATCATTACAGATTACAATGAGAAGAATACATTTATCGTCAGATAAATATAATAAAAAATTGTTAATTAAGAAAGAGTAGTAGTAATAAGTAGAAAAAATTATATAACCAGCTAAAAACGCCCTTTTTTCAACTATTTCGCAAAAGGTTACATATGTAAAAGAGTTCAAGAATATTTTGTCATCGACAGGAGCAGAAGAAGTTAGAATTATTCGATGAGGCGGCTCGCAAGCAGACGGCGGTGATGGAGGCCAACATCCTTGGCCGCGGCATCGACAACCACCTGCTGGGGTTGCGCGAGGCCGCGCGCGAGGCGGCCGGCGGCCTGCCGCCGCTCTTCACAGACCCCACCTACAAGCAGATGATAGAGTTCAAGCTTAGCACCAGTCAGGTACCACCACACCCGCCCTATTCTAACCTTGATACGCTGATAGCATTGGCTTTAAAAAAATTACAACGGCGCCTGCGATTGCGCGCTGGGCACCGCTATAGATTTATACACACATTTACCATCAGCTGTGTCAGATATAAACCCCCACCTCCGTGTGCCAGGTGGCGACCACGACGGAGGGTACGTGCATGGGCTACGGCGCCGTGGTGCCGGACGGCTACGGCTGCAGCTACAATCCCAAGAAGGACCACGTCATCTTCTGCATCTCCTCGTTCTGCTCCTCGCGCGAGACCAGCACCGAGGCCTTTCGCCAAGCGCTGCAGGAGGCGCTCGATGCCATGAAGCTCATGTTCCAGAACAGGCAGCCGGACAACTAGGGCGAACTGGGTTTATCCAGTCGTTTCTGTTGCATTTATAATAATAAAAGCTAGTTTAAAGGGCTCCAAACCTAAACATATCAGAATTATATATGTAAGAATTACTTCTTTAAAAAAATCGCTATGTCTTCATATGGCGTCGCCTTGTCGGCGGTCGCAGACCTCTCTGACGGTAGCGGGAACCTCTCCGTCAGCGCCACGCGCGTGCCTATTGTTTCGAATGGTCTCTTTATACCAAAGGCTTATACTTAAAATTATATACCGTCTGTACACATATCAGTAGGATTAAGTAAATCTATTAATTGTTATGATTAGTTGTTGAATGTCGTTACTGTTAGTCAGTTCTTGGTGTTAGATATGTACTGTGTAAAGTTACCTCTACACACACATGTACTGTTTACGCACCTTACAATCTATCAGTGACTCGCTGTTGGTTTTAAAAGTATGTACCAATAATTTGTTAAGATTTAAGATCATCAACTCCCTGCCCCTTTGTCACCTACTTAGGATTGGTAAAGTATGTACTACTACTTCGGTATCTCCTGGACTCTACTCTAGTAAATACCGTGACTGGTTTTGGCTATAGTTTTTAGTTCCAGAAATAGTAAAAGTTACTTTCAAATTGCACGCCACTTTATATGTGTGCTATGCTTCTGTTCCGAGCAGTCATGGAGTCAGACAACGCAGAGCCTATGTCTGCTCGCGTCTGTGACTTAAATTAGCTATATCAAGTTAATTACACGATACCTCGCTAATGTGTTTACAAGTCACAGGAACGCCGCGGGCTCCGTACATCTCACGCGAGATCTGCAGTCGTTACCTTCTGGGTATGTTTATAGTCTCGTGATGACGTTCCACCTCTATATATTAATACTTACATAATTGTTATTTAAGTAATCAAATTGTAATAATAAATTCAAACATATACGAAATTTATAAAACTTGTGATATCCCATAAGGCACTATTTTATTAGTAAATTAAACTATTACTTATAAATAATAAAGCAGCTGAACTAAGATAAATCTCTCTTCGCATCGCTCGAACCATTATTAACAATTTATGACATTTAGCTAAACAGTAAGCGTCTCACATGCGTAACAAGTTGCAAGCAAGGCCGCTGAATGCTACCTACTTGTTAATCATTCTCATTTGAATAGGTTCCCAATTTTTCATCGCTAAAATAAATCAAAGGGTAATTGTAGTATTAGATTCGAGAACTACTGTACTGAAATATAGCAGCACATATGAAATGCACAATTATATAGTTTAATATTTGTATTTAAGTATTCATTACTTTAGAACATGCTTGAGTGAGAGCTTTTGTTCGATGGAGAGGATAACCATTTCTTTACATTTGTTCTATTATTAGAGTATTCTATATACACAACGATTTTTAATCAGAAACTTTTTATTGGTCACAATGACACGTTTCCAAGAAACGATTTAAATTTTTATAGAGCAAGATGTCTTAGATGCTAATATTAATAATTAATATTTGACCACCTCGTATTTTATTTATTAGTCCTTTGACCTATTCTTATGCCTTGTACTCGCAAAGTAGATAATTAGAATAATAGATTAGATTAGTCAAATGTGAGAATTATATTTTAGTTAAAGGATTTGTTGTGAAGTGTTGTGTACAAATATATATTTTAGGATATGTTTTGATTTTCCTATTGTATTACAGTAATTCTCTGCATCTAGTGCAATTTTTGTTGTGATCTAGAATCCTTAATGTTATGCGTTATTTTAAGCGTGGGTAAGGATTCATGATGTATTAATGCTGTGGAAATAAAATAAAATGTAGTATCGTAACGGTATGCTCTCACCGCTTTAGCGATATATTTACTTATTTATCTATGAATTGAATCTATTAATTCGTTTAAGTGTGTACGTCTCTTCCCGTAAGAGAATTTTGTTAATGACAAATCAAATATGATTTGTATAAAAACCCTACCACTTCGATTTTAGTCGAAGTCTATACTATGTATTTTTAAATTAAAAAGAGTGAAATATATATTGTTTATATCTTCGGCACAATATAAGCGCCATCGCGTTATATTGAACTTTTCTTGCTGTTGTTTTATATCTATCCATAGTAATATAGTAATATAAACTAGAAGTAAGGAAACCTGAACATATCAATGTGTCGAGCTGTCATGTCTCATGGCCAAGAATATCAAAAACATATCAATTAATTCGTATGTTAGTCGTAAGTATTCGTAGCCTTCCCTTACATCTTACCTAGGAATTTAGTGGGCTAACTTTTAGATTGCTGACTCGTTGTCTCCTAGAGAAAGTTATCTATATTATTGTAAAACAATTTATATTGAAACGTTTAAGCTTGCTTTTTACACTGTGCTAGTTAAAAATAAAAACTTGAATCCTATAGAAATATAATCTTGAAGTATTTTATGAGTCAATTTCATTGGCGACTGTTTGAAGCATAGACTTGTGGAATATTATCTAAATATGAAATACTATTTTAAATCATTTATTGTTAAATGTAATTTATAATTAAAATTAAAGAAGATTAGTGCAGTAATTAAAAATGTTTATTTAGTAATTTAGATATATTAAGATTTAAAAACTTCTATTACTGTTTTTATAAACCTATATTATACTAATTTGTGAAAACTCACAGCGGCAAATAAAGCAAAAAGTATTGTATGTCTATTATTATTATATTTATATCTATATTAACGACTTTCTGTGTAAATGTGTTTTAATTACATATCGTTAAAAGGTGAATGTTGTCTATCTTGAACTAATGTTGAAAGCTAAAAATATTTTCCCAATGTACGCGTCCTCCTGCTGCAAGTGCAGTGCCGTCGTTAGTATCTCGCGGCGAAATCGCTGTCGACTGCTTCAACTATACATATCAATAAATGTTAATTATCTGTGTCAATTCGATGTTAGTCTCAATAAAACAAAATAAAAAATTACACCTGTGTTTTCTATCTACTTGCTATAGTACTTTTATCTCAGAAACGCATTTTAATTGGGTACAATCGTGACGCGTCCGGCGCCCTCCCACCCGAGTGTGTTACGTCACATATACACATCAAAATAGTCTAAGCAACATGCAAAGTTCTATAAATTACATTATTCAAAATTCTATCTTTTCTTATCAAAGGAAGGTAGGTTTCAGATAACATACTGACTGGTTGTAAAAAAAACAGATATTTTAAAGAAAAAAGAGGTATTTTCATTAAATTAAAAGCGAATCCATTTTTTCGACTTTAAATATTTTCTGGGCTTGTTGAAATTTGGTATTTTATTTTTATAACTTTATCAACAATTTGATTAGTTTTCGACATTGCCGCAGCATAAAATAAACTGACTTATTGATTCTATTAGCAATCGGTGCCGACAAGTTTTGAACAACAGAAGAGGCCACACTTTGTATTAAACTATCAAATTCTTTTACAATATGTACTGTATCATTCGCAGTACAAACTCTGCGAGAAACTTCCTGCTGCGTTGTGGAATAACCTGTCCTCAACCAATACGACTTAGGGTCCTTCAAGTAGAGAACATATGTTTTGCTTAAAGGTCGGCAACGCATCTGCAGTTCCATTGGTGTTGCGAATGTTAAACAAAATTTATGTACAGATATATTATTAATGTATGCTATTAGAAGAACAATTAAAAAAAACGTTTGTTTATACATCCTTAAGACACTAAAATTATTATTTAAATAATAAAATGCTAACGCTAGAACGTGAAAAACTATTCTAAAATTGCACATTGCTTAGATTTTTTTTACGTGTGTATAAAGCGTAATTCTTTCAATATTATAGACTTTTTAAATAAAATTAAAGTAAAACAATCATCTTTTCAATATCTTAATCTTCAGGAGTTAAGTTATTTATTTTTCTACGTTCTACTTGGCAAGTGAGGCAAAGGTTCCGGCGGTCCTATTTATCCGTCTTTTACTCCTCCCCTTTTCTAATGTATCTCTCTAAAGACATTATTCTAAGTTCATCTGCAAGTTGTCGCGTCGTTGATCAGTTCGACTGTACTTTCAAGTGGTGACAGGGTTTCTGTGGAAGTTCTACTTTTAATGTCTAGAATTATACAAACTTGTAGTAAAAAAAAACAATAAAAGAAACATTTATTTAATTAATTATTATTACATTATACATTTATTACATTAAGGATACAAAATATATTTCAGCTGCATCAGTAAATTATCAACAAATACATATCTAACAACAGAGGCTGCTGCAGTTACAATTTGATGTGAAGCATTCAATACATATCACAAATAAATTATTTTATTGCAGTTTAAAAAAAAATTGAACTAAGTTCATGGCAAAAATTACTTTATTTCATTGACTAAAACTTTGGATACAATTTATTGTCCCTTTTACCAAATATTGTCCTTTAAATTTTTTTTTTTAACTAAGTTCATGGCAAAAATTACATCATTTCATTGACTAAACATTGGACACAATTTAATCTCCTCTCCACCAAAGGCGACAAATTACAACAGGAACAAAAAACTCCGACAGAATGCTACTAGAATAGAGTAAGTTAGTGAGCTCCAGGACAACTGGCCGACTCGCTTCATACATTACAGTTGAACTGGAATGTACATTCATTTAATTCTTATATTCAAGCTTCTCGACATACTTATGTAGTTATACAAGACACAGATTTATAAATCGTTCATAATCATTGGAATGTAGTACCTACTGAATTAGGACTAGGCTATCATTTCGGTAGCATAGATATTGGAACCAATGCAAACAGCTCGCACGAGGCTGTCCGCAAGCGCGCATACACATCTGAAGCTGGGAATTTATATTTTTTTAATCCTATACATAACATTATTGACTTTACTCCTCGGGTTTGTCCCCACAGTACATTCAAGAAATTATAGTATGCTTTTAAAGCTCCACCTTTTTAATATCGCAGTATTCAATGGCGCATGTATAAACAATTAATTCGTGTTTCCTCTACAGTCATTAATATAAATGCATCCAAGAGTAATACAGATAATTGAATAAAATATATAAATTGTTACAATATATATATATATAATTAAACGGAATACTACTAATATTATTTTGTTTATTTATTTTGCAAGACGATGCAATAAGCTGCTTGTTTCCGTAATAACACAACAACACCACCGTGCCGTCGCACCGCAAACTACTATATATCTACTATCGCCATATCTTCCTTTATAACGTAGCTTAAGAAGATAACATAGCTTTAGTGTACCCGGCCGGTTACATTTCAACCCAAAACCTAACGTTTGTAAACAAAGCGCCTTTAAAGCTAAACTGAATTAATTCCAAAATGCAGCAACCAACTTTATCTACCATCTTCATGTTATACACTGTAATTTAACTCTGTCTCACAATATCACGTCGCGCGGCCGACGTCAGATTTAGGGTTGGAGTGAACCGTGACTATAACGTTGACATTACAAAACTGAAACTTCAGTTACTTCAAGCAATCATTTAGAATACATTTCTTCATTTAATTTATGTTCAAGTAGAAAAATCATCGAATCTTCCAAATCAGGACAATTGTTACTCTATATAAAACATAACACAACTCATCTATTAATATATTCGTATGTATTCAAATTTATTTTTACAATTTAGTAAAGTGCCCCTTAGCTTTCCCTTAGAAAAGAAGTCCATGTATGCATTAAATTGAATTTGATAGTTTATGATGATAGGAATTTAAACATGAAAAAACTTCCTTGTTGTGAGATTCTAGGATAAAAAAATCACATGACAACTAAAACATTCTAAATTTGAAAAATGATAGCTGCGACTAGAACTAGAATAGATCTTTATCAATATTGCTCCAGAACAACGCAGGAGCCCACGCTGTTCAAGACACCATTTTAATACTACAGGAGCTACAGTGCCCTCCCACATCCTCCGCACTCTCTGAACTTTTGGACTTGGACAATTTTTACATGGTTAAAAATGTTTTTCTCTTGAAGCAATGCCTTCGTAGTATATTGAGTTGAGGTCCCCAGAGTTCTACCGCAAAGGCAGAGGCATGACTTTACCGTGAGATGGCAGTATTGTACAGATAATGAGGATAAATACTTTGGTTAAATAGATACATAACCTTTCGAATGAATTCTTTTGGTAAAGTTAATACAACTGCAGTATTACTGCTGTGTACTTTGCAGGGGCGCGGGGCGCGGGGCGGGGGCGCGCTCATGTCATGAGGTAGGCCGGCTCGCACTTGCAATCCTCGTCCGACTTCACCTGGAATTCATTCAGTCTTATGACATGAACTAATTTAAACTATACTGAACAAATTGTTAGAACAATATAAGAAATTATCCACAACAAAGAAACGGCCAACTACGACTCCTAATTTACAGTTAAGGTTCGAAACGAGTACCGTTACTCGCCATAGAGTTTGTTCGTGTGAGGCAATTAACTGTGGCCGTCCCTTTGCCCTGACGAAATAAGTCTCTACTTACAAAATTTACACAACACTCACGACAGTAGGCCAGAGGGTTGTGCAGAGATTACGGATTTCCATTTATCTGAAGGATATTTATAAAATTTAATCACAACTGCTTCAAGTCACACTTTTCAAAGGAAAAATAATAATAAAAGGAAAATAGAGTTGTAAAAACAACTCTATTTTTAATCCTATCATCATTCAGAGTTTATACAAAAATATTACAAATACTAAATAAAATAAGTGTGTGAAATAAATAAATTAATTCGACCGTATCCAGAAGCGTAGGTACCATGAGAAAGTGATGCTGCGCGAGGTGGTCGGCGCGCGGGCGCAGGTCGGGGTCGTGCGTGAGGCAGCGCGCGCAGAAGTCGCGGCCCTCCGCCGACAGCTCGGCGGGCACCGCGGGCCGCCCCCCCATGCCCACCACGAACATTATCTGGTAGTTGCTGTCGTACTCCGCGAACGGCCGCTGCCACAACACGACACGAGCCATATTTAGTCAGCCACGTCAAACAAAAACAAACGCGACTCGGATCTAACATAGATTGCATAAAAACAAATATAATACATATTTTATAAAAACTTTAAATCATCTAAAAAAGCATATACACAGTAGACAATATGATCAAAACAATACCTTATAACATAACTAACATAATTAATAGCAACTGAAGTGTATTCGTGTTGGACAACCGACACCTGTGCTTGTATCGGCCGGCTTACCTTCTTGCATTTCGGGAAATAGACAAGTGAATATATCTGCGCGGATTATTTAATGGACATTTCACAACACAAGTGGTTGTCTAGAGCTGCAATGAAGCAGAGTGTACACTGCATGCTTTGCCAGCGGGGGTACTGGCGGCTTGATAACAAAATACACCCCACGGCGGTCCGGCGTCCGTTTAGGACGTGTCGGGTCAGTAGCGGTCGCGGGGCGTACGCACCTTGCCCGAGGCCATCTCGGTGACGACGCAGCCCAGCGACCACACGTCGGCGGCGCGTCCGTGCCCGGTCGCCTTCATGAACACCTCGGGCGCCATGTACGCTGCACGCACAGACACACGTCGTTATACAAACAATTCAATAAGAAAAGTTTTAGTATAATAAGAGAAACTACACCGACCCTGGGTGCCGACGAAGCCCTGCAGCTCGCCGGGCGCGGTGGTGTTGGCGCGGATCTTGACGGCGCACCCGAAGTCGCCCAGCTTCAGGCAGTGCCCCTCGTTCGTAAGGAAGATATTTCCACCTGCGACGCACAAACGGCATACGGTTAGAACAATAATGTATTCCAATTCCGAGTGTCTCGATGGGAACGGGGCGGGCAGCGCTCACTCTTGATATCGCGGTGCGCAATGCCGCGCGCGTGCAGCTCGGCGACGGCGCTCACCAGCTGCTTGGTGTAGCGGCGCACGGTGGGCTCGGCCAGAGCGCCCGACGCCACTAGGAGCGCCTCCAGGGAGCCCTCCACGCACAGCTCCATGAACAGCAGCATCTCCTCCTGCCAAATGGAACAACTCGTTATGCGTGCATCGTGTGCGTGTCATGCACGTGTCTGTGCGGTACGCACGCGGTGCAGCTCGCAGCCGTAGTATCGCACGAGGTGCGGGTGCAGCACGCCCTCCAGCACGCGCAGCTCGTTGGCGGCCCGCTGCAGCGCGCGCCGGTCGCCCGCGCACACGCTCAGCTCCTTCATGGCCAGCAGCTGCCCGCTCTCCGTGTTCACCACCGTGTACACCTGCACCACAAACAACAATACATTGCTTTATTTTCTTTTTATTTTTGTTTGTATTTTCATTTTCCTCCTTTTTTATTTTGGTCCAGAAATATATTAGATAGAACAAATTAAAAGAAATCAAAGTCTAGATGCATATAACAATATTTTTTTAACAACTGTATTATATGAGTGTTTGTTTGTTAATAAAGTGAGAGTGCAACACGTGAAGTTTATTATTGTGGTCTCTAAGCGAAGTTAACCCTTATATATATTTAAAAAATACACAGTAACGATTTGAGCGATTTTGCTACCAAGAAAAGCGCAGAAACGGACCTTGCCAAAGGTGCCAGCGCCTATCTTGAGGCCGCGCTGCCACTTGAAGGTGAGTTGGCGCAGCTTGGGCTCGTAGCTGGCGACGGGCGCGAGCAGCGCGCGGCCCACCAGTCGCCGCTCGCGCAACTTCGCGTCGCGCGCCTCGTCTAGCCGCGCCACCGCCTCGCGCACGCGCCGTCCGTGCTCCGCCACCGGCTGCGTTTCCACCTCTGGCGATATTTTTTTATTTGTTTTATAACGAATATGAAAAAAATCTACCGCCATGTGCTATCTGCTACTAGTTCGCAGACGTCAGTCACTTTAGACGGATCACGTGAGTATCGAAATTGGAGCAGGAGCACCCCATCTGGTACTCTGACAGCTACGAGCAGACAGTAACGGCTTGCTAACCGGCGTTGTCGTTGTTCTGGAAGCTGGGCAGGTCAGCTTCCGCGGGCGGACTGGTCGGCGCATGCGTCTCCTTGCCGGCGGGGCTGGCGGGGCTGGTGCAGCTCGGCAGCGGGCTCTGTACATGTAATTAACAACAATATATTATATGCCAGAGCACGTCTGGCGCGAAAGCGAGCGGTGCCGGCGGCGGGACTCACGTGCAGACGGCGGCGCGGACGGCGCGGCGGCTCGGGTTGCGCCGGCGGCCGCGACCCGATCACGTGCGAGATGCACCCGTCCATCAGCTGCTTCAGCTCCTGTGTACACACATTAATGTAGAGATTTGTTACATATAGCGATTACTAATACGATTTTTCAAGAACTTAACGACGTAATATGTACCTCAAACTCTTCATCGCTCAGGTGCCTGGTGTTCCACGGGTCGCAGGCCAGCATCAGAAACTCCAGGCCCTGACTCGCCCACCTGCACCGTCATATAAACTTATTAACCTTTTAAAGCAACAAAGCCATTGAATAGATAGAGAGATGTCAAATTAGAGCTGACCTGGGGCGCAGGCCGCGGCCGCGCTCGCAGCGCTCCACCACGAAGCGCATCCAGCAGCGCGCAAACTGAATGACGGCGCGTGCCACCTGCGCCGCCCATGCCTCCTCGCCGTCCACCTCCTCCCCGTAGCCCTCTTCGTCCACATCCGCCCCGCAGACATCCTCTACCGCCCCGTCTAACTGCCGCTCATCCGATAGCAAATCTTCTAGGTCGTCCCCTTCCTGAAAATATTTTACACACTTTTTAAAAAATACACGGCCATCGCCCAGACATTACGGATTATCATTTTTTTAATTTACTGAACGTCATTTGTTTATGTAATAGACAAACCGTCGTAGAAGTTAATCTCCTCTTACGATAATCTTACGATTCAATTCGGAAAAATGTTTTCTCATTTTATTTATTTTTTATTTTTGCAAAAATAATAAAACCATAAATATATCATTTTTGTCTGTGAACCAATAAGGGAGTTTGAAATTAAGAATATGAATTATTCTGGTATTTTTACATGGTACTCAGCTTTGATCCCGTACATTGTTTTCTCACATTTTTCGAGTTTTTTATTCTATATATTAAACAACAGCACTTGACAGATCTGTAAGAGACAAAATAATATAACAAATATTATGTAGTGTAGACTACTGACGAGATCGTTAGAGGCGGCGCTGTCGAACGGGCGGCAGTCGAAGGCGCCGTCCTCGGTGATGCTCTCGGCGCGCGCGAGGCGGGCGCGAAC
>DWLR01002656.1:0-14945 GCA_018246295.1 Papilio alexanor hazarajatica | reverse complement strand
GATCGAGTGATTGATTCACGCTCTATTTATATACTGTGGTGAAATGCTCTAGAAGATTCTACATTGTTCTAGCAATCGATCAAAAAAAGTGGCATGTTTATTAGTTGCCAGCCTAATATTAATTTATCTAGGACGATTCCTACCAACACTGCCACTCACTTTCCCAACATAAATCTGTCTTGTTAATTTCATTTCACTCATACTTTCAACGTTGGATACGTTATATATGTTGGAAGCACCAAAGCATACCTTTCTAAATTATAGTCACAACATCCTCCTTTAAGTCACACTTTTCCCTTACAACGCTATTTCTAATCCTATCATTCATAATCACACCCAACTTACTTATCAAACAGAATCATTTTACTGAATTGCATTAATTTTACTAGCATACATATGTTGCCAAATATAACTCTATCTCTCTACTCTCATAAATTAAAATATTAGTAATATGGCATTGTGTATTGCCAGGAGTGCATTCATAGACACAATGGGACTATGGGCACAGCCTTAGTACTGTGCCCATAGTCCCATTTATTTTATTTCCCGCATACATTCTATATATGTATTTATGCCATTCCTGCCTTCTACTTAAAATGCATCCCAAATACACAAATTCATCCACCTGTTCTACTTTTTATCGCTTTTTATGTTCTTCTATTTGTTGTAAGTTTATAATCAATGAAACCTTTATACAGATTCGCGAATACAATTAGGATTTGGGTCGTTAGAATTTAACACTAGGATGATTTCGCGTACCTAATAATAAGTTTTACACTTAAGTACTTACTTGCTGTATAGTTGGATAAAGGGTCCGATACAAAAGGTGGTAATTCTGGAGACTGCCTACATTGTGAGGAGATTCCTTGCTCTGTCACCCTGATTAATTCAATCTTTTATCTGTTGCTGGTACTCAATTTTAAATAATCTCCTCTTAAAACAGGATTTTTTTTTTCAATCTAAGTATATATATAGCAATGGCGATGTATTGTATGTATTTCAACGTGCAAAGCAATGAATCAGCTATTTTGGGATCATGTTGAACCACATGCTGATTCAGGTATATACTGGATGAGGGCTATCGGATTATAATAAATTTGCAATATTTGGGTGTCCTGCTCGCTATGACATTTTTGATTTCTAAGCATTGACCATCTTAGCTTTTACTGCTGAAGGACACAGTTCATTAGCGAATGGTTTTTTCCTCACATTCTAGTTAGCTCTAGGTTAGCTATTTGTTCGTAAATGCAAAAAAGAACAAGAACTAAACTAATAAAAGAGCTTGCGAAAGTATTCTTATTACATTTCGAAAAGCATTCAACGTAATGAAAAATGATAGTAAATGTAAACAAAAAGTTAAATGAAACAAGAATTAGTTCAAGAAATTTGTATTTTCAAACAAAAAAATATAAAAGTGTATAATAGATTTATGTTTAACATAATAAAAATTATCACTACTGTATAAATGTTCATACGACTAAAGGAATGGCACAAAAAATCTTATAGATACATAAAACCCCTATAACAAGTAAAAATGTTTATAATTATAACCCAAAAACCTTGTAAAAAACCTTTTATTTAAAAACTATTACTACCACAGTAAGACTAGGCCTGATTTCTAATTATAAAATAAAAGCGGCAAATAACGTCTAAAAATATACCCAAGGGATAGTATCATATTAAAATTAGTTTAAACAAATATTGAAAATAAATCTCAAGTTTTACTAAAGCATTAACATTTTCGTTGAGTATTGATTGTACAAATTTTAATTTACATATAACAATGGCATAAAAAACTGAAGAGTAAAAATCCCGTTCAAAAGACACACAAATACATCTATCATATTATTAAATGAAAGAAGATACAGTTACAAAAATAAGGTTTCTTGAATAAATTGAAATTTGACAAAAATAACACGTAAAGTGTTTTTTTTTTAATTATAATAACATTGTTATAGATTTATGTGCCACCAGATGGACTTTCCCATACAAATTCGACGTTCAAAACTGAAGCTCGATTTTGGTAATATCAATGTGTATGTGAGAAAATCAGATGTTATAATTATGTAACATTTATGTTTTTACATGAATTTACAGCGTTAACTGTCATCTTTTAAATTACGAACGCGGAGATTATGAATTCGTAGTTCGCACACTAACGTCAATAGATGGCGTTCTCGTGCCTGTACCTGTATCTGTCAACCAGCCAGTACGAAACGATCGCGAACGTTTCCGAACGTCATCGGGTCCGCTGCAACGCTAACGTTGAACCGTGATTTAAATATGGTTTTCCTAAAAATCTCCTAATTTTCCCAGCATTACCAATTATTAACTTTTAAGTGGCTTCACTTTCGGGCTTCAGATTACATATCTGGAGGTACGTAACATCTTTGTAACCCTACCTTTGTACACTTAAATACATTTATGGTAAGTGTATAGAGTATATAAAAGAGTTTTTAAAAGAACTCTAGCTTGACCTTTTTCTCTTTCCATTCTCATTCAATTATCTTCATTGCTTTTGAGTAGAGTTTTAGTTGTGAAAAATATAAAGTTATAGAAAAATTAATATTTTAGTTAAATTAGTATTTTTAGAGTAATAAAAATGAATATTGGAGTGATATAAAATACTGGTTGGTTCTTGCCTTACTCAAAATTCTTAAGATATGGTTATGTATAAGTTTTTACAATTGAAAAAGGGTTTTTGGAAGTAATTTGAAAATTCTTAAAAATGTCACAGAAGCACATAATTGGGAAGCACTTTTAAATGTTAAAAAAGTAATAAATCAACATCCTTAAAACCTGAAACTTACTAGAACTAATGTTATTAAAAGTTTAGTGACCCATAACGGTCATTGTACCTGAGACAAATTGAGATTGGCTCAAAGCTTCGGTTTCCTTTGACAATACGGTGGTCAGTATTTGGTCAATAGTATTCATATCTGATTAATATTCATTTTTCCCGTTCACTTGGCGACCTCTGGCGGGCAGTCGGGCTGCGCCGAGGGATGCGCCGCGCGGAACGCCGGGTGATTCTCTAGTTCTCTATCGATGCGGAGTATTATCGGGAAAGGGCGTAAGTCGACGTGGAATCTGTAAAACATTCATAAATAAGTCAATTAAAAATTTATAATTTATTTATCGTACTGCAAAATAAAAGTTTTTTAAGTATCGAAGAATACAGTCAAGATTTATTTTAAACGGTGAGATAAAAAAATTTAAATTACTTAGAAGGTAAATGCTGTGTATCCTAGATCATGCTTAAATTTATTTTTCTATGGAATCTCTACCAGTAATAATGATACTTTTTCCACCTTTTTAATTGTAGGTATCCTTATAGAGAGGCAATCTCGGTAACAATCACTGAGGATGATATTATATTACAATAGTAATGGGGGGGGGGGGGCTAACTTTTCTGCAACTCTACGACAAGCGCGTATTTCGCGGTGGACTTGGACAACTAATATAACTGAAAAGCCATGTGCAGAATTTCCTATGTAACATATTAGGTAAAATAGCTAGGCTCACTAAACTTCACAACTTATGTTCAGATTGTAAATGCAATCAAACTGTACTTCGGTATGTATATCAGCTTACCTTCCGGTTTCCGACTGCACATCTAAATACTTGGAGACATATAAAGAAATCTAACCTACTTTTATTTGAATTTGATCTGGTATGACCAACTCAATTTCATATATAACGACAATTGGCAGAAGGCTACAAGCATATTCGGAAGGGGACAGTTGCAATGTTCCTGTTAGACTTGAAGTTAAGACTTGACACTTGACTTATATTACATTACCTTCTCGCATTGAACACTTGCGGCACAAGACAGCAGTCTGCCAATGTGATCTCATCTCCGACGCAATATTTCCCTGCTGACGCTGACAGGAGTTTCTCTACCGCTCTGAACCCGCGCATGATCCAGTGCTGCGCCCATTCCTTCTTCTTCTCTTCGCCCACATATATCAGAACTATTAAATTCTGTAGGGGTTGTATACCTGATGAAATAATCTGAAATAGAAATAATACTTAAAAAAGATAGTGATGCTATTAAAATTATTGTAGCCATATGAATTGTAAGAGGAATCGCCAATGTCTGTATGCAGTGCAAACTAGCACAGACACTGACGCTCACTCAGTCTCCAAAAAATGCATAGCGTTGTATATAATAGTACCTGTTACCTCCTCTGCAATAACTTTCACAGTTTTCAGGGAATTTCAACAATTTTAATGCTATATACATGCAGTTTTGTCAAAATTCACTTTGGACCCAATTTTATAAAGTCTAACGCCAGAAATACAACAAACTTAAGCAACTTTAGTTTTAAACTTTAGAAGTACTTAACTAGCTTTAACTTTTGTGAGGTAATTTTCTAGGACCACCAAATACATTATGAACAGTAGAGTCCAGGACAAATGTGCCGACCCTATGTAAAGTAAGAAAAGGGCAGGGAGATGATGATTCATATATTATCAAAGTGGGACAACAAACTTATGTCTTAAGGTAATTCAGACACAAATGCCGTGCTGTGCAGGTTGTTTTTAACTTAAAACTGTGGACAGCACCTGAGTAAAAAAAATAAAGAGTGATAATGAATTACTCTGTAGCTTATGCACTTTATTACAAAATATTTATAAAAAATTACAAGCCATCCAAATCCTACCCTATTAGGCTAAAATTCGTAATTCCAAAATATTTGCAAGAAACAGCCTTTTCTTACATTACTCTCAATGAGCCGTCCATGATATACAATATCACTTCACTTGATCTCACAATTTTCACAAAATCACAACAACTTCAATGAAAAATTAAATAGTGTATTGGCCACCTTCCATCTTAAAAGTTGTTTGTTTCTTTGTACAGTTTAGGTCTTGATGACTTACCTCACATATTTCCCTAACTTTAGCTCGCTTGAAACAATCTTGTGGCATGAGCGGTCTTTGTGGTCTTGTTTCTTCTAGATAATGCATTATACTCAAAGATTCTATTATTGTGTGGCCATCTGAAACAATAAATAAGTATAATTTAAAACAGTTGTAATAAATCCTCTGCTTTGCATTTTTCTGTATATTGAGTGTAAATGCATTTGTGGTAGGCATATATATAAAAACATTACATACTGAAATTATTGTTACAAATTATTAGATAACTGCATAATCTGAATTGATTCTGATTCTTGATTGATCTGATTGATTTAAATCAAATAAAAAAAAATGTTTTACAACATACCAATAGATAGTGATGGTACTTGTTCCATTGGATTGACTTCCCTGTATTCATTGCAGTGTTGCTCCCCACCACCCTTTATAAGGCTAACAGCTTTGATGTCATACGGAATCTCTTTTAAGTTGAGTGCAATTCGCACTCGCCATGAGCACGAGCTACGCCAGTAGGAGTATAGTACTGGCTGGAAAGTTAATTAGAAAAAGTATTTTTGAATATTATTGCTAAAACAAAATCAGATTATATAATAGCACCCAACAACCTCTTAGCTTAAAGCTAAGGACAGGGTTTTCTTTAGTGTAAACATGCATTTTGTTAGATCTTCTTTGTGTCAGTTATATATTTAAATGATTTTACTTAAAGCTATCTCATGTCCAAACTCACTGCTTACATCTTACATATGTTTTAACATGGTATGTTTCAAAATTATGTAAGAAAGAGGCAGAGAAATAGAACTGCTGTAGGCATTTTAATACTTCTTAACATTTTCAAACATATTTACATTATATTTAAAGTCTCTCTCACTATATAAGCTAATAAAAAACCATTAATTTATTATTAATTAGAAGAATGGACAACACCCAGAAAATATTTATATAAATTATAACTGGTTAAACTAGTTGTTTTTAAACTTTTGCATTTTTGATTCAAATATTTTATTTGTATCCAACATACAAAATAGTATATACCTTTTGAATTGTTTCTTGTTCAGTCATGGTTTGCACTTACTACTGATTTATATTGAAAGTTAAATATTACAATATTATCTCAGAAGCTGCTTCGTTAAGAAACTAGATCAGCAAACTAAACTATGGCCCATAACTTGTTACTAAGATTCTAAAAAACCGGTATGTAAACGTGAAGTAACATATAAACAAGTTGCTATAACTTACCTTAGCCATGGCGGAAATATTTCCGTTATATTTCGAGTAGAAAGAAATTTTGGCGGCGTTTTTATACAACGGTATAAGTATAAATTTAAAGACACCACGTAAATTTTTTTTTTTAATGTTGTAAATTTCTTTTAACTTTTCTATTCACTTACACAAAATTATCAATTTAAATATTTGTTACGCTCATTAAAAACTAATTTATTTTCAATTTATGAAATTTGAATTATAAAAAGTATATTCCGAAAATGCTAATTGAAGCTGAAAGCGTATCGCGAATCTGAAAGAGTTGAGAGAAATAGTATTGAAGTTTGACATTTACGATCGGATACTGTAACAAATTTTTTTCAAGCTGAAATAATTTAATAATTGTTTTTAAAATCCATTTTAAAATAACACTTTTTATATGTTACAGAGCCATTCTAAACGCAAAATAAAATTAAAAGTTAAAAATGAAGAACAAGTCGTCACCACCAAACGTAACATAACTTTTCCTTCCTGTAGCCGCCATTGCCTTGTCTATCATTTGAAAATAAATTTACCTATATATGTTTTTATGTACGGTTTAATATAAAAATAAAAAGTCTTATGTCGTCGGAATAGGGATCCTGTTTATGTTAGGTAGTTTTATAAGCGTCTCTTTATATTTTTTACAATATTATACCATTGTTTGTAAATGGCGCGCTATTAGAATACAGTTTATAATCCTAGACAAATAATTTAAACAGAAACGTACTTCTTAAATTTTATATTTTTTATACCTAGTAAGTAAAAGTGGATAATTGTAAATATGACTGCTGAAGTTGTTTCAACATTCTTTTGCGAAAAATCTGCTTGGGAAAAAGAGAACAAAGAAGTTGAAGAATTAAGTGAACAGTTCCTGAATTTGATTGATGAACTTAACGATAAGCTTGAAACATTCCAATTCCCAGCAGCTATTAAATGCATTTATAATCCAACAATATATGCAAGACATACATTTGAAATGTACGTTCGAAAGTACTGTAATACAAATAAATCCATAATGTATTTTGGTATGAACCCAGGACCTTTTGGAATGTCGCAAACAGGAGTAAGTGAAATGAAATATTATATCAATCATTGATCGTTTCAACGAAACTATGATATTGGTGGTTCTTTTTAATTACTTACCACATTTAAGTTGCTTCCTTCTACCACTGTGCAGTAATGTGTTACAAGTTAAGGTTGGTGCTAAAGTTACAATAATTCATTTTTCTATCTATCTCTATCCTACATAATACTGGTACTGAATTTTGGCATTCAAAACATCTACTTACATCCTCGCTCGGTAATATTAAAAAAAAAAACTGAATAATGTTGCTTATCAATCATTAAGACTAAGTTATTATTCCCTAAACTCATGCAGGTACCTTTCGGAAATGTTAGTTCTGTAAGAGATTGGCTGGGTATAGAAGGTCCTGTTGGAAAGCCACCTAAGGAGTTAGAAACCCGTCCTGTCAGAGGCTTTGAATGTACTAGAACTGAGGTAATAAAATAATCAACATTTTTTATAAGTAATTAGTTATGTAGTTAGAGATTATAATTGCTTGCATGTGTTGGGTTCGATTCCTATAAAAAGTCCAAACTTTGGATGTTTGTGCCAAAATGACAAATGTATTTTGGGATATATTTAAAAACAGTGAAAAATGGATTGTTATCCATTTTTCACATCTCTTGACATATTATATTTTCTTTTGACATTTTTAAAATAGTCAGGTGTGTCCTTAAAATCCATCCATAAAATAAAAAATAAATTAAAAAAAAGATTTCTTTAAAGTAATTATTAAAAACTTTATTCCAGATAAGTGGCAAAAGATTTTGGGGTTTACTTAAAGACATATGTGGAACTCCTGAAAAGTTTTTCGAAACAAGTTTTGTCTACAACTATTTGAATCAGCAATGGATGAAGAGCAATGGCTGCAACCTTACTCCTGGAGACTTCAAAGTAATAATTCCCTTTAAAGAGTAGAGTAGGTAAATAAATTGCATTGCAATAAATGACACAAATACCATTAAGTTCATTTTTTTGGTGTGGTTTATAATAAAATTTCAATTGTTAGTTTAGGTTGAACGGAAAACTGTTATATCTACCACCTCCTGTTGCTTTGCAGATAACTGAAATGAAAGCATTATACGAAATTTGTGATCCGATCTTTATCAGAGTTTTGGAGCTCTATAAGGTGCAAACAATTGTTGCGGTGGGCAAGTTCTGTGAGACACGAGCACATAAAGCGATTGAAGAATATCTTCCATCTAAAGCGAAAACTATTAAGGTCTGTAAAGTTATTTTTCTGACGATGATTTTTTTTTTGTCAAGAATGGATAAAACTAGAGGTACACCAACTGTAAGGAACCACAGCACAAGAGCCATTGCAAGAAGATAATATTATAAAACCCACTTAATCATGAACACCCTTTACCTTCGTACTGAGAGACAATACTCTCCTGGTCTATTCATTATATGGGTAAAGCTGCTACACTGACTGTTCATGATATTCATTTAATTTATGCCATGTTAATTAAAACCTTGAAAAATATAATTTCAACAGTGGAAGTGCTCCCATATTGTACCATGCTTATTTGACACCATACATGAATTTGAAAAAGATCTTAAGTAATATTGTATTATTACAATATGTAAATTAGTAAAGATTTTTTTTAAGGTACTCTATCTCCCACACCCCAGTCCTCGTACAGTCAACAATAATAACTGGGACCAAAAGGCAATTGAATACCTAGAAAGGTACGAGTTGTTAAAATATTATAAAGATTAAAATACTTTTTAAAAGCAGATGGATGGTAAATTATACTCATGGACCTTTGTATTACATTTTGAAAGGAAGAAAAATTAATACATTAGTATAAGTTTTTAACTTAGTTTAAATTAAATAGCACTAAGTTTATCACTTAGTTGATTGTAAATTTGGCACTATGCCCTCCCCTAGCCTTATGTATATTGTGATTGTGCATGCATACATACCTCTATTAATACAAAGTATATTGATCTCAAATCTGCATTGTTGTGTTATAAATCACTCAACTAATTTCATATGTAGAAAAATCATTTTGTAAACATATTATGTACATTACTAGCTGTGTCCCACACTTTCACCAGCCATACAGTACAAATTAAAACAACCTATTTGTCATTAATTATTACAATCAATATAGGGTAGTTAAATGTCAATATAGGTAGTTAAATGATTTTGTCCATTCTTAAAGTTGCAGGAATTAATTGCTGAATACTGACATTCCACAAAATAATGTTTCATACGGTAACTACTTTTGAATAATCAGATGTAAGATTTGGTATAATAATACAATATGTTGATCTGATAAGAAAAGGGAAGATATGTTTATTGATTATTTTACAATAAGAGACATTCCAAATGTTACTGTATTATTTTTTTTATAATAAAAGATTTTTTAAGTTTCTCTTTTTTGTTGTTGATAAAATATACCACCACCACCACCACTACCTCAGCCTATTGATCGTCCACTGTTGGACATAGGCCTCCTCTATTGATCGCATCATTGGGAGGAAATATGCCATAATCGCAACACTTGGCAGGCAGGTTGGCAATCGCAGTATGTTCCACCATATTAAGAAAAGGACGCTGCTGCCCGTCCTCCGGCGGTCTTTACATCCAGACACAAGACAAACAGACATGTTCATGCACACAAATGTTTGTCCTGGGTGGGAAAAATGACCTGCAGCGTGAAGTGAAATAAAATATGTAGTAAATGTAATTTAAGATACATCATACCATAATCCATGAATATGCACATGCAAGGTGAGACCAGTGATCACTTCCATTAGTTCTGGAAGATTTTTAATATATGGTGTCCATTTTACCACTATTATGCAAGCTAAGCTGTATATTATCTATTTCTTTTGCATTCAATACACTTTGTTTTGAATCCAGTTATTTTAATAAGTTGTATTTTACTATTGCAAGAACTGGGTAAAAATTCAATAATAAGATTAACAGTATTAAAATATTTATCTTACAATATATAAAAGGACCTAATACTATAAATCCATTGTTACAATCTCTTCTGCAGTTTTTGCGATTTCTTCTTTTGTTACAGCCTTTACAGTTTGTTTTTGTAGTGCTTTAACATTATTTTTGGTCTTAGTCTGGTTCGATTCTGCATTTTTCTTGATATCGAGAAATTGTTTATCGATTTCCCCAATTTTCTGTTTAATCTGAAATATTAACTTTATAAGCTATATCATTTTCATAGTTAATGGAATATAAAAGACACTGAATCGTAAGTTCAAAACTGGGAACGTTTTAATGTTTTCATACATTCATAAACACTCCAATATTGTTACATTGAACTCACATTTTTTAATCCTAGATTTACTGCTTTTGCTTTGGTTTTCTTTAAACTCTTTGCACCTGCAACTTTAAATACATTTGCTTTTGGAGCCTTTTTATCTTTTTTTCCCATACTTAACTGTTTTTTGGCACAGGCTTATAGATTTATCCAATGTTTTCTTTGAAAAACAATTTTAAGGTTACAAATATCATTACAGTCAGTGTGACCAGGTTTAAAATGAACATTCTGCCAGCAACTATACTAATTTATGCTATTAATTTTGCAATAAATGCGAAAATTCTGCTATTTATTAAAAAAATCTTAAGTTTTACAATTTTTTTTTCTTTAAATTTTCTGTGATGTCCATGTCTTTGCATAGAGGTGTCGAAGTTTGAGCTTCTTTCATCATATTTTTGATGGCATAAAATTTACGCATCCACCCGGTTTTTTAATAGCCCATTAGACATGTAGAATTGGAGCAACATGTTCAATTTTTATAATGTTGAGAAAATAGGCGCGCACAATTTGTATTGGGCATAGACTAAATCATCATGGCCCTTACGAAATCGACCAAGATACTATTTGTTCCATCTTCTCCGTAATTTTTGAAATGTGAAATGTAAAAATGTTATTTTTTAAAAAGTGAAGAGTAAAAGGAAATGTATTACTTTACACACAATTCCCGTGCAAAAATATAAATTTACAGGGAATTCCCCTAAAAAGTACTGGAGGGTTGCCAAAACTCAAAGATAAACATGGCATTGTTTAAGAAAGGTAGAATTCTTTCATTTCTAGTACAACTACCATAAGTAAATCGTAGGTAATTTATTTATATTATTATTAATTTGTCAAGCCTCGCGCTTTAAGGGGCCCCACGCCCTGTGAGACGACAATTTTTTTTTGTTCACGAATAAAAGAATGAAGACACGAAAGAATATATGGAATGTATGCTTCAATGAATAACATTATAGAGAAGAATAAAGCACGGCAAAACAATAGACTAAGAAAATGAAAGGCTAATTCGTGACTCACAAAAACATTGGCGCAATTTGTTTGAGAGATTAATAGATATCATTAATAATTTTAATTATTAATTATTAGCTTCTCATAACTTAGCATTTAGAGGTCACAGAGAATCTCTCAGGATAGAAGAAGATCCTGAAAATTCCGGTAATTTCATAGACTTGTTCAAATTGTTGTCCAAATACGATCCTACATTACATTACATTACGCGAACACATGGAACGCATTAGTGAGAAGTAACTTTCATGTCATTATCTCAGCCATTTAAGATGAATTGATCACATTGATGTCGAAAACAGTAACCAATGAAGTGATTTGTAGGATAAAACTGACTGTTCTAGAGATTGTGGAAAAGTTTAACAACTTTCTATCATATTAAGATACTGCAAAATAGAAAAAAAAATTGAGTTTCTTGTCGTGACTGAAACCACTGGGGAATATTTAACGAAAACAATATTAGTAGAGCTTAAAAAACACAGTTTAGATATTCAAAACTGTCGTGGACAAGGCATCAATAGTGGAGTTAAAACTCGAATATTAAATATAAATCCCCGAGCATTTTTACGGCCTGTGTTTATCAAAGTTGTTGTTGAAGCAGCTAATTCCTCTATTGCAGCAAAAACATTTTTTTTGGTTTTGTTCAAAAAAATTATTTGTTTTTCTCAAGCTCCAGTAAACGCTGGGAATTAAACAAAAGCAAATTAAAACTCACTTTGAAACCCTTATCAGACACAAGATAGGAGAACAGAATTGAAGCAGTGAAGGCTGTGTTATTATAATTTGATGATGTTATTGAATGCGTCGAAAATTTAAAATATCAATCATAAAATTCAGACACCCTCAGTGATTGCGAAACAGTTTGGAACGAAATGCTCTCTTTAGAATTTGTAATATCGTTACATGTATGGAATGAGCTATTATCGCGTGTTAATATCATCAGCAAAATCTGGCAAACTGTACAAGTGCATTTAGGTACTGCTCTTGATCATTTACACACATTTTGTATGTGTATAACAGAGTATCGAAAAACTGGCCTCGAAGAATGTTTTTCTGAGGCTTGTAAGTATATCGAGAAAAGCAGATATGACATATCTACTAACTTTAAAAATAAAAGGATAGCCAAAAAGAAAAAGATATTTACATATGAGGACAATGATCAACCTATACAGTTGCACAAAAGCCGGTATGGAATCGAATTATAAGCAATTTTGATGCAAGATTGATCTCTTTAAAACAACATTTTGAAAACTTTGGTTTTCTTTACAATTTAAATAACCTAAAAGATATTCCTAAAGACTAATTACTACAAAAATGCCAAAATGTACTGCGAGTGGCTGAGAGCACTGATATTCAACGTAATGAATTATATGAAGGATTAAAAATAATAGGCCAAAACATACCAAATATTGCAAAAGATGTAAAACAGTTGTTTCAATATATAATAGGTTAAAAGCGATTTATCCAATTATTTTCATTGTGATTCGGATTTTGCTAACGATACCAGTAAGTGCAGCGTCCGCTAAACGAAGTTTTTCAAAATTAAAATTAATAAAAAATTACTTAAGAAATTCTATGCACCAAAAAGACTTTCAGCTTCGGCGATATTATCTGTTGGAGCAGAAATAGAAAAATAAATTAGATTACAATACTTATCCAGGAATTTTGTATTAATATAAGTAGTAGTACTTTTTGGCCGGCAACGCATCTGCAGTTCCTTTGCTGTCGCGGATGTCCATGGGCGTCGGTTCACTTAATGTTAGGCGACCCGCTGCTCGTTTGCCTCCCTTATTCTATATAAAAAAAAAATAAGTAGAAAATATCTAGATATTTAAATAATTTCCACCCATTGTAATCATCGAAGAACAATGTTGCTGCATACAAACTTTCACCTCCCGCTTTAAACCTTTAGGAGATGAATTTCGTAAAATCCTTCTTAATGCTCACCTACGTAGTATCGAAAACCTCGCTGTAAAATTTTAAGTCTCCAGGTTTTGGCTGTGCGTTTGTAGTTGTGTCAGTCAGTTTACTTTTATATATACTAGTGGTCGTTATTGGTCGAAATTCAACCATAATTCATCATCAAAGATGTTTTTATTCAATTACTACTATTAACTTGCTCAACGACTATTAATATATATACACATGTTTTTTAAAAACTGATACAATGTTTGCGCTTCATGTATTAATATTACGTAGAACTTTTTTCTCAGATGGGTTTAGTTCAGACGGTCGATGGGTTCAGAGTTATATTTTTATTTGGATTTTATAATGGTATTTATTCTACTAGTCATATCCTATCAACATGTTGTGTTGTGTCTATGGATAGCGGTCACTTAAAGGAGTCCCTCATCTCGCCCGTCTAGATTGGGGGGCCCACAAAAAAATTGGTCTTACTCCGCCACTGCTTGTAAATATTAAGAATGCTTTTAATTGTATCAAAAGCTAATAATTATTAGAAATATAGACAAGACTTAATATTTTTTGCGTCTGGCTACCTTACTTTTCTTTGATTTCAGTTTAACTGAGTCCGTAATTCTAAATAACTCTTGGAGTTTATTTTATTGGGAACGCGTATTTTAATGTACTCATACTCGCTTTACTTAGTAACTGTTTTATCTAGTACAATCCTCCCTCTATCTATGGTGATGTACAAAGAGAAAATGTGTTCCTAACGTCTGTAATTAATATTGCTATATGTTATTAATAATTAAAAGATACCTCTATTTTATTATATTATATATTTATATAAGTACTCTTACTAATTAATAGACTGCAACGCGTCTGTAGGACAATACTGTGGACAGTTTATGTTGCGATATATAAAAGATTTTAAATGCCCTACGGTACTCTTATAAAACTCAAGAGTCATTATAATTGTATTATGTTAATTTTCTTGCTCTTGTACGTTATGTAAAAAAACTACACTATTTTAATTTGTCTTTTATTATTAACATTTGTTACAAAATGTTACAAACTAAAATAAAATTATTTGTTAACGACGATAGTGTAATCTGTTGCAATATGGCTCCAGATTTAAAACAGTGCTCTCGCTGACTAGTAATTTTGTTACTGACAGGAAAGTAACAAAAGAAACAAACAACAAACGATAATAATTATTACATCACTCATATATATTGATATTTAATGAGCCATGAATAATTTATTCATCAAATAATTTTTATAAAAAGTAAAAAAATTACAAAAAAAAACAAAGAAAATGCCGACACAAATTATAATAACATGAACAGTAAAAGCTTCTAACTCAAGATTATTGAATACTTCGGTACATTTTTTTTTTAAATTTTGAAGTGTTACTGCAACTTTCAAAGACTTTTATTTTATTTAAGACAAAAGCTTTGAAGTGCCAATCTTCGCATGTTCATTATATTAGGTCCTTACATATGAAATTAGCGTTTTGTCGTACTGACCACTTTGATCTGAAATATCTCCTCTTTGGT
>DWLR01002655.1:0-14947 GCA_018246295.1 Papilio alexanor hazarajatica | reverse complement strand
TGTCGCCTTTCTTCGGGATCGGGTGGATTATGGCAGTCTTCCAAGATTTCGGGACAACGCCTAAGGAGTAGGAGAACTGGAAAAGACGCGTTAAGATTGGTGCTAACTCAGGAGCACATATCCTAAGCACGATGGGGGGAATTCCGTCAGGCCCGCTCGACTTATGGACGTCCAGAGATTGCAGCACCTTATGCACTAATCTCTGGGGAAACTGGATTTCGGAAATAGAGGTCTCACCGTACGGGATTTTTGGCGGCAAATTACCTTTGTCATCCAGAGTCGAGTTGGTTCTCTCCAATGCTGGCCACGTGTTCCGACTTTGCCTTGGCAATAACTCTTAAAAAGAAAAGACCTAGAAGCAGAGTTATACTTCTTTTTGAGGACACCGGTATTTACATCCCTAACCGCTGACGCTTCGGCCCAGGCTCGGTAACAATCCTGCTTGTAGCGTGACGCTAATTTGCAGGATCGAGTAAACCAAGGCCGGGAACTGCCGCCGATGGGCACCACAGACGAAGGAATAAAGAAATCCATACCCTGAAGCACCACATCAGTAACAGAATCGGCAACGTCGTCGGGATCATCCAGCTTGAAGCAGACTTGTTCCCATGGGTAGGATGCATAAAAAGACCACATCTCGTCCCAATCCGCTGACCTGTAGTGTCACATCCGGCGATGGCCATTCAGTTTAGACCGAGGGTGACTCAAGGTAGGCACGGTAGTTCGGATCGGGCAGTGGTCTGACGTGCCCAAGGGGGCGACGACAGAAACCTTATAGCTGTCCGGATGTGAAGTCAACAGAAGGTCTAACAGGGAAAGTGTATGATCCTCCACGTCTGGGATTCGCGTAGGCGAGGTAACCAGTTGCGTTAGACCATATGCCAAGGAAAAGTTGTGGACAGTTCTCCCCGCGTTGTCGGTAGTACGTGAACCAAGCCATTCGGCGTGATGGGTATTGAAGTCACCGAGTACCATGACTTATGCGCTTGGGATCTGTTCCAGAACGGACTCTATAGCCATTTGGACTTGTTCCATGAGTCGATCTGTTTCGGTATTACCGCTATGGGACTTATAAAGGCACGCATAGACTCGCGGATGGTCATCGCTATCTACATGCAGCCACAGGATGGATATGGTTCCTTCAAGGTTACCGAGGCGACGAGAAAAGATACCTTCCCTGACGTATGCGCAGACCCCGGCCCTGGGTACAAAGGAATGTTCTAGTTAGTAACCGGGGTAGGAAAGATACGAGGTGTCAACAGGAGAAGATATCTGTGTCTCAGTTAAAAATAGCAAGGCCGGCTTGGCCGTTTCACATGGTAGTGGACGGCTTCTAGGTTGGAATGGAGTCCCCCGATGTTACAGAAATCCACGCCAAGGCTTACTACGTTTGCCTCGTCCTGTAACAGCGAGCGGAATTGTGCCCTCCCCAGAATACGCAGGGCAATACGCGCTTACGCCCCTACACTGGGTGTCTGGGCGTAAACGCGCGGAGGGGATTCTCCAAAACCTGTGGTTCTGGTAGCCCCCTGGGGTAAACTTTGTTTAAATCCCACTGACATGCTGCTATAAAGGGGAGGGGGAATCGGCCTCCGGCATCTCACTCATCAGACGTAACGCGGAATTACTTCCACTTCACGCCTGTTTTCTGTGAGGTAGTGGTATTTCACCGGTCGAACGGGCCATTCGTGCAGCAGCAGACGCTACTGCGGACTCTACCACTTTTAAACTCGATTGTAAGTTTTTTTTTATAAGTTACCTTTTTTATATAAGTTACCTATCCCCCAATTAATGAAATAATGCAAATGGTAGGTCTAAACTAATAAATTAGATAAATTAATGATCAAAATGCATTATTTGCTGCGATACGTCTTTTGTTAAAAAAATGAAATAAAATTATCCACAAAACACATTTTAAAGTGGGTTTGAACCATAAACACTCATTTTGCGTAATATATTGCATCATTTGGCTCCGCTCGCTTGTTCGTATGTGCCCTATTTCATTCTTTGCCAAATACTATATTTTTTAAGTTGTCATATTTCTGCTCTTTCTTTTAACATAACCGCCACATGAAATTTGTGAAAATACAACAGGTAACAAAATTTTATCAAAGTTCCTTCAGTCAAACGCCAAGCAAATTACTAGCGACACGCAATTTGATTAATGTCAGTTTGAACAAAGTGATTTAGACTTGCAAACTAAAAAGTAAGTTATTTTGGCATGAATCTTTTAGTCCAGCTATTTATTTTTTTACTTAGTTTTTTACAAGTGTTTAAAATAATGGCATAATGGTACTAATATTGACATCACGTCTTATAGGATTACGGGGAAAAACGCGGCATGATAGTAAGTGGCATGTTGATAGGATGAATGAATAGACAAGAAGAATCTGTTTCAAATGTGACTATTGGTATGGGACATCTTTAAGGAAAACGATATATGGACTATCCATAACTGACGAGTCTGTATGAATAGATCTAGAAGAGGCGAGAGAGGTGTGCCAGATTCGCGCCAAAGGGAAAGTCATTACCTTTTGCGTACCCTTCTGGGCTTCTGGGCCACAGGCATGAGTGTTATGATATTAAGCGGTCACAGCATCAAAATGTGCGTTTGGCTTGCTTTATAGATGTAAATATACTCTCTACGAAACAAGACAATAATACGTTAGCAACGTGCCGCTATCATCAACACTGTAAAGAGCAAGACTACATATTATCATCAGCTAGATATAGGCATGTCAAGGTTTCAACTATCTAGGACAGCCTGGACTTCTATAGTATGCAATTTTTTTGCCTTAATAAATAACTAAAATAACTCCTTTAAATATCTAAAATATCAAATCTAATTATTTATATTACAGGTATAAAGGTAATAACTAACTCAATAAAAACTTCCACACAGTTAAACTGTTCGATATAAATACCACGTTAAATGAAAATCTTATCAACAAGGCCATCGGAATTTATCGGTCGGTAGAAAATTTAATTTCATATTTCGGCAATACAATTTGTGAATTTCGAAATATCGCATAATAATAAAATAATACATTTTGAATTTCCTACATAACGTTATCGAAAAGAATACGTCACAAATACTTTGTTGAGGTGAAAAAATGATTGCTATCTTACATGCATAGACCATAGATCTTAAAAACAATTATCTTCACAATATACATATAAAAATATACAAAATTATATTTCAAAAAGCCACGACTTTTAAGTCATTATATATGTCTATCACAAATGAGTTAAAAGACTTAATTTTTTTATATGTACAGTCGGGTTCCTTGGCAGTATTCCACTTTTAAAGAGACAATCGTTTGAACGTTTCATCCGCATTGAGACATTGACGCAGAAACAATGACCAGTAGGATGCCACTTTTAAATGTGTTAATGTTAAGTTAAGGTAAAGGTCAGTCAATGTTGTAACAATAGATTACTTTGAAATAATGGTTTTGTCTGAATGACAGAGGTCGTAAAACTTCAATAGTGGAAAACAAAGACAGCGGTGATAACAATAGTCAGTGGTACAGTGCAGGTACGCCACAAACTTTATTTCATTTTATCAAAACATCAATTGCTCCCTTATTGGTTATTTGTGAGAAGGAGGCGGAGCTTAGCTCGTCACAAGGAACAAGGTAATTTTTCTGTAAGTGGAATACCGCCAAGGAACTCGACTGTACATAGAATTGGAATATGCTTTTCAATGTTTTTATAGTAATATAAATTTATTAAAATAGCTTTCAAAAAGTAGTATTTAATTATTAGTAATAAATTTATTTAGTAATTTATTTATTACATATAAAGAGGCTCATAGGTGATTTAATTACATATTGCTATGTTATTTTCTTTAAGAGAATAAGCTCTATGGAATCTAAACACGTTGTAAGAACGTGTCGATACCACTATTCAGTAGAAGAATATCAAAAGCGGGACGCAACAACCCTAAGCCAGGGATTACCTCTAGGGGCTTCACGTTGCAAATTGAATGAACGCAAGTATTTCTTCGCAAGCCAAAATAATATTACAAAAATAGCCTACGCACGAGACTCACCGAGAGGGAGGAAATGGAACGGCGGCCGGTAACGGTGTGGGACGAACCTTTTATGCCATGCGAACATTTCAACGTTAGGCTACTAAACATTTAATCAGAACGTTACGTTAAAATGGATATAAAAAGCATATCTTCAGATTTACGACATGACACGCAACTCACGTAAGCTTATACGCTAAGGAAGTTGTGTCGTGTATGTTTGCTTGAATAAGTTGACAAATGAGCTTGACACGAGTAGTAAATAGTGACATCATGCGATGAAGGGCCTAAACCGTGTCATCGTTCTGATGTTGATTGTAATTATTTTATTACTGGAAGCGTTACAAGGAATGATTACAACTTTCAATTACTTCGGGTTACAAACATGTATTATACTTTTAAGGTATTGCAGAATTAAATATATTGACAAATTCGCTATTTCTTACGAATTTCTTACAAATTTTGTTTCTTCGCCACCTATAATAATTTTACAATATTGATCTATAATAAATTATCTTTTGATTGAAAATCAATAGACAACGTAGGACATGAAATGGTGTGTTTTGATTGACAAAGAGAACATTTGGAAATCCGCTCGAGCCATTAAAGTCACGTTTGTTCGCCTTCAATAAAATATTCCCATAAAATGTAATGGGCGTAAAAGCAATAAATTTTCGGGATACATTTAAATTTGCGCCATTTATAAATGTGATTTTTGGTTTTTATTTTTTTAATAATATCTATTTAAAATAAATGTTTTGTTAATCATTAAGAACGACAAAGGTTTACATTGTCCAGTAAACCAAATGGAACTTTTTTGCTAAGACGAAGATATGTAGTATCTAGCACCTGCTGATTAGCGACCATCAGTACGGTTTTCTTCATCATCGCGTAGCTGGTGATCTTCTATTATACCTGACGCATCGATGGGCGGAGTCAATCGAGAACAAAGGGAGAGATTATGCGACTGGATTTCCAACCTTCTCGAGGGTCGTACCATCCAGGTCATAGTCGACAGTGTATGCTTCGACTCTACGCCCATCAATGCTGGTGTACCACAAGGTTGTGTGCTATCTCTCACCGTCTATCTTCTGCATATCAATGACTTGTTTCATCTTAACGTCCATTGCTATGCAGACGATAACACCGGTGATGCCTTGTACATGGCCCGCGCTAATATTTCTCGGGATTGCGTCACCAAGTACGGGAATAAATTTGTGTCTGAAAAGGAGACTTTATTGGGTCTTGTCTAGGACTGAGGTCGACAAAATCTCGTCGAATTCAACCCCAAAAACGTAAAAGTTTGCGCGTTTACCGCTAAAGAACAACCCTTCGATGTTAATCTTAGCTTCGAGAACACTCATCTGGTTCCCTCAGCTAGTATCAGTATTCTCGGTGTCGACATATCGAGTGTCGTCCAATTCTATGGTTATCTGGAAGGTAAGGCCAAATTGGCCTCCAAAAAGCTTGGTGTGCTCGGAAAAGCGAAACAGTATTTCACACCGGCCCACCGCTTACAGCTGTATAAGGTGCAGGTTCGGCCTCATATGGAATACTGCTCGCAGTGAACGCTCTTTTGGGTGACTCGTTGCTCGTTTGCCCCCTTCTTCTATAAAAAAAAACTCTCAGGGGATGTTCTCACGCTATGTGTAGTTTAGTATGCACTGTAGAGAATGCCTAACGAATAGATTTTTTAAACCATTTTTATGATTGGCGGGATTCAAACCCACAATCTGATAATCGGTAGTCCTTACTCTGAGCCTGTTGGCGCTTAGATTAGATTAATATGTTAAAGCAAAACTTGAAATTCAATTAAAAAAAAATATTGCATTAGCAACATTTTCTTCTATTGCAAACTTTAATATAAAACATCACAGCACTTAAAAAGAAAAAAAAAGGAAAAAGTGTAAATGCTTTTAGGCGGCAGTATTTAAAGTGAGTGAACCACTCGTACGTGTTTGTGAGGCATCGTCTGTGCGGGGCGACTCCAGTTTACATTACACTGTAAACAATAGGCGCATACGAGGACACTTGTGCGCGAAACTTAGCTAACATTGCGACGGCTTGGAGGCAATGCTTGATGTGCAAAAATACTGTAAGGATTTGAGGAAATGTTTGCACCGACATTCAAATAAAGCGTCAAGCCGCTTTTTAGCTCTCGTGTCGTTAACTCAATTGGAGTGGCTAGAGATTAAAATCCTTATTCGCTTTAAATGAGATTGTTAGATGCGAAATACAACAGTAAACCGCGATTTTCTTTGGAAACGTTGGTAAAGTGATTGCGATTTTTAGTAAAAGGAAAATGAATGTGAAAAATGAAGATTTAATTTGATGTTTTAAACATTATTGTTACATAGATATGCACTTAACTATTAACACTTCAGATATCATTATAGGGCACTGACGGTTTAACGGGGGTTGAAGTTGATACAGTGATTTGCGGTACAATTTCCTAGCAAAGCAATTACCCGCGGGGGAGAATAGGGATCAAAGACTAATGGGCCCTTGTACGTGCTGCCTTCGCACAGTATCAAACGGATACGTTACTACTCATTTACCGCCTGTCAAAACGATGCTTGTGTCTTTTGTTGGTAAAATGATTAATAAAATCACAATATATTGCCAGTTTAATACTGTAAATAATGTAATAATAAACAATATTTAATTTGACAAGAATTTCTTATTAAATGTATAATTCTCGGATAAACTTACACAGCGTTGTCTTAAAATGCACGTCGAGTTTTATATGTATTAAGTGAGAATGTTTTCATAAATAAAGTAGTGCATACAAACATATGCTTAGCGGCAGATCTTAATATAGACGCACTAAATCAAAACAATGACTAAAAGAGGCTGTCACTTTAAAGTGATTTTAGATATCATCATTTGTATAATCTATATATCAGCCCCATCAGGAAGCTATTGTACAAGATAAAATGAACTGCAATGTCTTTATAGAATAAGACTTGTTTTCATAAATAATAATTATATGTCTGAAGTCAAAGATAAGTTGATTAGAAGTGAGGCTAACTTCATTATTATATTCGAAAAAGTACAAAAGAATTTGCATCAAAAATTACTCTCTTTAACAAACTTGTTAAAGAGAGTTCCAATGTTCCCAAACTATTCAATTATTAGAAAACACTTCTAAACATCTCAGGCAACTCTAAACGGTCCTCGAGAGAAATTTGATTAGGATAAGGGACAGGCGAATTCACTGAAAGCTACGCAGCTTATGCTCACGACGCCTTAACAGCTTACGTCTGACTTCGCTGCGCAATTATTTAGTTAGGTGATGGCTATTGTTCTAACTACTTTGAACTTTACGTTTGTCGTAAACGTCACGGCCCATATTATTATATATCTATTGTTGATACTAAAAAAGCTAAGGACATACAAGTACCGAATAAAAATAAAGTAGCTATATTTAGAACTCAGCTAAATTAAAAGCTACAAGTCCCATTTGGTTCAAGTTTTGATGAAAATAAATTTGTTTAAATTACACTTTAAATATTTAAATTAATCAAATTAATGACATCTTAAAACTGAGATATAAGGAGTACTCCTAACTGATGAACATGTTTGCGTAGATGTATTGGATAAAGAAGAGGCCAGAGGTGTCAGGATCGCGCCTACCCATCCGGGTATGGATGCCACTGTTATGTTATATTTAAATATTTTAGTATGTATTGAACTTATAATTACCACGGAAAAGTGAAGAAAATTGTGTTTTTTTTTTTGATTCGACACGTTACATATTAAATTGGAGACACTGGTTTTTTGTCTCCTTTCGAAGTATTAATAATTTTATAACATACTTGTGTGTAGAACCGACAAATGATTAATGAAATTATCTGCAGTGCACTTTAATTTAAAAAAAAAGTAATTTTCATAAAATTTTGTATTCAATGAACATTACTTGTTTTACTTTGAGAATTACTCGGCACGTGATTAAAGCCGCAACGAGTGTGTTACTACATAAAATTTGTTGGCATTAAAAAATATTTGCAAAGAAGTAGGACAGTGTAGGAATGGCAGCAGTATTCTCGGCGGGCACATCCGTCGTGTGCAGGCAGGAGTAAGCGATGTGGAAAGTTGGTAGACCGCTCCCGCGCCCCCGCGCCCCCGTGACGCCTGCGTTCATAAAGACCTTAATTTATGCACACCAGGTCACTGCGGCACTGTGCGCAAATCACATATCAACTAACTTGGATTTAAATAATCTTTTAACTTTTTTAACAAAACCAAAACCGACTTCAAAATCTTACCTATAATTCTTCTCCATTTTTTTAAATTTAATTCTAAGAAAATAAACTTAATTAAACTCATCGATTGCCATGGTAATGTTAACGAATAACAGTTTTTGACAAGTCAAATAATATATGCGGAATCAAATTACCAAAACATTAAGCGAGTTAAATAAGAAACAAACGCATGCAAAGCTGCTTGCAACACCTAGTGTTATTTGTAAGTCATCTATAGGCAATCCTCTTTTTAAGTCATTTAAAAACATGTTAGTATATCGTTAAACTATATACCATAAAAGTATTTTTGTTAAATTGCATTCGTAGTTTAACATTTTTTTTACCCAGATTTGCGGAACCAAAGTACAAAAAAAGGCGAGTAAAATAAGAAACAAACGCGTGCAAAGCCGCTTGCAACACCTAGTTTTATTTGTAAATCATCTATAAGTACTCCTTTTTCAAGTCGATTTGAAAACATGTTAGTATATCGTTAAACTATACGCCATAAAAGTATTTTTGTTAAAATACTTATTTTTTACCCAGATCATATTGAAAATTGTCATCGTTATTGCTGGCTTACGTATTGGAAAACTAATTAAGAATCTTTTAATGACAAAATAAAACTAACAAGGTGAAACAAAACAGTTTTAATCAAATATCATCGATATTGTGTCGTAGTTTCACTTCTAAATTCGACACCGGGGGCTTACTATCTTAAACTTACGCCTCGTTGCCTCCATCTCCAGTTTAAGCATGCCGTTCCGGTAATTTAAAGTAACGACCGACGGGGCTTTATACAAAGGAAATTTTAAGAAATGTTAAATGTACTTATCATATAAAAGATAAAATTCTATATTCAAAGTGAAATATTATTTTATTTGGATTATTTTCCAAATTGGTGTTACTATGTAACCATATTAAAAACAAATAAAATGTAGCCTTTAACGGAGCAGGGTAGGTAAAGATGGTACGGATTTTCACATGGATTAATTGCATATACATGAAAAACCGATTATACCTTTTATTTTTCTAATCCGCCGTCTATTTTATAATTGAACTAAACTAAATATAACTCTTATTGAACCCAATAAAAACTTTTTTTATTGGGTCATTATGGTGGGGACATTATTTATCATTGTAAATCACGAATGTTTATTCCCCCTGCCGAAAATTAAACCAAGGACCTGCAACTCGGCAATAAATACAAAGTTCAACGTACGCCTTGAAAGCTACTTCGTAACATTTCACGAAATGTCCCTGTGAAATGACCTCTCACTATGTTCTAAACCCTTAAATTTAAAGCTAAATTTTCATTACGCCATCTGCATTTCGCTTATTTGAAAATAACAGAAGCCAAGTTTGAGCACGATTCACACCAAAATATAGTTTATTCAAATTAACTAACCGCGAACCGATTTACGAAATATTGGGCAGTGTAGCCTTTTATATTGAAATTTATGTTTCAGAATGTTTAAATATATTTTGTTACAATTAGCAATTAAAATTTCAACCACAAACCAAAGTGACTGACCACTTTGGTACGTTGTTAAAATTGTTAAAAAACAATCGTTTGAAAAACTACCAAGAGTCGTTTTACTGACAATTTTAAAATACTGTGGTACATAACTGAACACAACGAGTGCTTTAATCTGGATTTAACCCAGAATTTCCTAGGTTATTCACTACAATTTCTTCTTCTCATTTTTATAAATAGTGACTTCTGTAATCGATTAAATCTCTACAAAATGTCTTTCTCCTTTTTAAATATTTACGTATAAAGAATCTTAATGTACCTTCATTTTCTTTACGATTGAATGTCTAAAAGGCAAGGTATATCCTACAACGCCTATAATATTCGTAAGATGAATGAGGCCAGGGAACTCGGTGTAGGTGTGCTTTTACGAATTATGTGCCGGTAGAGGGGGGGGGGGGGGGGAGTTAAATGCGGCCGTACGCTGCCGCCAGAGAGGTGTTTTGACGGAAGTCTGAATTTACGCCCGCCCGTGTCCACACCCGTAACCAATATCCCAACCGGCACCGCAAACTGACACACACCTCGACAATGTTAAACACCGTCGAATAATAATGGAAACTGATATCAATACAAATAAAGTTGACATAATAATAATAGTAACTGGTAATAACGCTGAAGTTATGTCTGATAAAGATTGATTTTGAAACTAGATGTCGCCAGTGGCTTCGTACGCGTTAAAAATCGCTATAGGAAAATACAAAAAAATGTTTTTAAAATTCTTTTTTGGTTATTATAAGGTTTACCCAAGGTTTACACAGCCCATCATTTGCATAATCACGTGTTCTTGCTATTAGCAATTTACAATTACCTATTTATATACAAACCAATTTAGGCGTTGTTAAGTTATAACGGAAAATCCAGCAGACAGACAGATATTTTATGTGGCTTATCCTTTGCGAAATTCTTGCTATACCTGTATATCAATTTTCATTAAGGTCTTTAAAAGCTTTTGTAAGTTAAAACAGGACATATCTTGTCATAAAATGCTGTATACAGCATATAGACACAGATATTAAAAAAATTTATACAATTGATGTCAGTAAGGCATACAATCAATATTTATCACAAAATTTTTCAAAATAACAGATATTACAGACAGACTCTACAGATTTATATCAGTAGATTATATATAGATAATTAATAGCCACGATTGTGTATTAAGGTTATTCTTTTCTTATTCTATTCTTATCTTAAAATATTTAATTTTCTTTTACATGCTGAATGGAGTTGTAAGCCTCAGTTATAGCTAAAATTGCATAATACATTTATTGTTGCATTTGTTGTATTTTATGTTGCAATATTTCCTTCTTTACATCTTGTGACTATTGGCTAAGATTAGCATTCTACGGTCACTCCTATCTCAAATAATTTAAAAGAACCACAATAATTGTTTTCAAACACAATAAATTACTCAATTAAAATTTTCATTTCTTGTAACAGTAAAAAATAGAAATAAGAATTAATCGTATGAACTTGTTTTAATCCAGCCAATGGTTACGATAAAAGCTTCATTCGAATAAATGTTTGGTAAGCATATAACGTGAGGAATGACCAATTCGTTTAGCACCCGGACTGCTTTATTAGCTAATAAGTAGGTGCGAAAATCGACTCTCCATTTAGACATTATTAGATGTTTTAATACAAGCTAATCCCTTAATTTAAAAGCTTTAATTTGCGACTATTGAAATATATATGTGTGTATAAAATAACGCTCTCGATTACTGTTACTTAAGTGATATACAGTCGCTTCTATCCATCAGCAAGACAGTTTTACGATGCAATCACTCAAATGTTGACATAAAACCCATACCAGGAACATTCTCGGATTCAGTCAGTGGCAGTCTAACAAATTTATTACACGTAAAAACTAAAATGTAGCACAAAGAAAAAGATTTATGTCCAAGTCAAAATGATTGTAATCGTAAACTCGTGCGTCAATATTATGAACAATTACTGGAGGCACAAAAAATTATTCGTTTCTATTTTATTCGATGTTTAAATACTTTATTATTTTATATTAGGAAATCTGAAATAATAGTGATGAATATCTGATATAAGTCACGAAGCGGGCGATCCTATGGAAGTGGGAGCGGCTTTTGTTGGTTTCCTTTGTTTGTTGCCACACTGAGTTCGGTAATAACGTTCGAACATTAAAATTCGGGTCAGGTTGTTGACTCAAATTTATGAGGGCCTTATAAATTACTATAGCCTTCATTTAACGTTAATATTAAAATACTCAATAGAGCTATTAGAATACTCCCCGCGTTTACTTTTACTGTTTTACGTATATTGCGATTTATTCAAAAATATCTTTTAGATAAAATTATTTAGACCAGCGAGCAGATTATTTATTTTAGAGCAGCGATAAAATACTCCGATCTTTACAGTATCCGGCTGCAGATGTTGTCTGGACCTTATGGTCCCCAGATCTTACGGTCGCACTATAGAGATAGAACGGTCCCTCTTCTTCCTCACAAATGATTGAAAAAAGCAAAGGATTCGTCAGAAACAGTTAATTTTTTCGTAAATCATCGGCTTGTTTCTAAATGAACTCAACCGAATCCATCTGAAACGGTTACACTCCGGTTTGGGACAAGTCGATCCATTTTGACTCGAAATAGTTTTAACTAAATCCCGACCCTGCTTTGTTGTATAAAGTTACATATTAAATTTCAAACAACTGAAACCTTAGAGGCGTCAGATTGCTCACCAATAAAAGTACATATCCTACACCGTTCCTTCGTGCGAACAGTGAAAATTAATTTGTTGGTTATTATCAAGTATATTATTTATAAAATAATAAATTTGCATGCATATACATTTACAGATACTAGAGTTTTAAGTAAAGCAAATTTCATATCTATGAATTCTATGAATTCACTGAGTTGTAGGGCTACGTATCTACGTAGCCCCACAACTGAACACACAAATATTTAGTGTTCGTGAGTCACTTAATTATCAAATTCCCAAAAAAATTACGCTGCTTTTTCGGATAACAAGGACTAGTTTAAATTTTTTAATTTAATTTCGCGTTTAAACTTGGAATTATAGGTAAAATTTCTCAAAAAGTTGTTATTGTCAAAGCATAATATGTTGATGCATAGCAACAAGCATGGCTACCGGTTTGTCAATTATTTAATAATACTTTCCATCTCTCGATAATGATTTCTTCGGGATAAAAGCTGAACTTTTGTCGTTTTCTGTAACTCAGAAAATGAGTGTGTAAAATTTCATGATAATGAGTTGAGCTTGAAAGGTGTGAAGGTGTAACAATCAAACAACCTTGCATTCGCATTTACAATAAAAGTTCAGATTTAGGATTATAAGAATTAAACTAAAAAGTAAAATATTACCATCGTTTGGTATTTGTTGAAACTGGTCTCATCTCATAATAATCATCGTATATTTAATATTATATGAAATATAAATATAGAATTCATATTGAATTCGAAACTTAAACGAAAGACCGATGTGTGGATATAAAAGAATTAACTTTTATACTATGACTATATCCACAATGTCGCTCGAACTACATTGCGGTTCGTTAAATGTTATGACGTCACGTGTAATAAAGTTTGAAGTACTGGGTAAATAGTAGCGAAAATATCTATTTCCAGACAGTAGATAACTATTAGACTAATGAAATTTATTTTGGTTGCATTGTTACACATCCCGCTTACCCAGTCGTAAAAAACAGGACTCCAGACAACAGTGTGTATCTGAATTTAAATAAGACCCAGTGCAAAGTTAGAACTTCGTACATGTTTGCTAAAAGTTGATGAATGGTTGTAAAAATTAAAAAAAATAAATATTTTAACTATAAATGCATTAGACGTAGACCTTACGTAGAAGTCTCCTCATTGCTGTTTAGTTTAAAGCAGATAAATTTTAGATGAATGTTGACAAATTGAAGATATTTGGCTATAACATTGTGTACTTGTTACAATACTGACCTGCGGCCCTGGCCTCCTTGCATGCGAGCACCATGCTGTGGCGCACGTCTGGGTTGTCGTCGGCGATGGTCTCGCCGACCGCCACGAAGCGCTCCACCGCGCAGCACACCGCAGCGCCGACGCGCTGCACGGCCGCGCCGCCCGCCGCCTCGCCGCGTGTTGCCACCAGGCTACTGATCTGAGACAAAATTGATTTGTATTAAAAAAAAATTCGCTTAATAATTTTAATCATACATATAGTATTTAAATAAAATGACTGATACAGAGAGATCATAAACTGCAATTCCGTTGCGAATATACTGTGATGAATTCACACAACGTAATTTGTCCTGACCATCCCTTTAGGCTTAAACTATCGAAAAAAATCTTAATCTGTTTATAGTTTTGAATCAAAATATATTACTTTTGTTGCAGTATGTTAACTGTTATCTACCCACATATGGAGTAAGTGATAAGCTTATTATTTGACGCCATTTTAATCTAATGACAACTTACGAAATAAGTCTGTTGCAAATCTTACATAGACATAACACTGTAGAAATATATAAAGGTAAAATTCTGATTTGCTTTTATCAGCAAAAATTACAAGTGCACCTTCCATCAACAAAAATCCACTGTGTATCCAAAGTGGGCCATATTTAGTTTCTATAAAGAACACTTCTTTACGGGTCGCAGTAAAGTCTAGTAAACAAGGCCCTTTTATTTTACCGAGCCTAAGTCATCTGGTGCTTCTGCAATTTGGATCACGTGTCACAGTTATCTTTCCTCAACATTTTGAATGACTGATATTGAGGTATTCTTTTATGACTACACTATAAATGATATGTTTATACTATGATTACAATAAAAGATAACCAAAGAACATAGCTGATATATACCAACGCAGAGTATTTTTTTGAATTTTTGAAAATATACCAAACCAAACCATTGTAAATTACAATGTGTTATTTATTATGTAATAATGAGGTACAAAAATTATGTAGGATACATAAAAATTATGTAGGAAGCTACATCATGTCGTGTTAAGGAAACTCTAGCAATTTTTATTGATTGTATAATTTTGTTAATTAAAATTAACAAATGAAATAAAATATTAGGTTGGCAACTAATAAACCCGCCACTTTTTTCGATCGATTGCTAGGACAATGTAGAAGCTTCTAGAGCATTTCACCACAGTATATAA
>DWLR01002654.1:0-14956 GCA_018246295.1 Papilio alexanor hazarajatica | reverse complement strand
AGTGATTGATTCACGCTCTATTTATATACTGTGGTGAAATGCTCTAGAAGCTTCTACATTATTCTAGCAATCGATCGTAAAAAAGTGGCGGGTTTATTAGTTGCCAACCCAATATAAGTCATTTATAGCTACGGTAGGTCTCAGTTGTCCAATAATGTATAAATTTTCGGTATGTCATCGGAATTCAAGGTTCAGTTACATTCAAAATTAAACGGGACCCACTTGAGAATATCTCATTTCCAACATAAAAAAATTAAATCGGCTCCTGAATGATGAAGTTCTGAGGTAACTAAATAAGAAAATACACGTGAATTGAGAGCTTCTACTTTTTCAAGTCGGTTAATAAAACGGAACAACATCTGGCATTGTAAATGAAAGACTAGTTTAATTATTACGAAGTGTACTTTAAAAGAACCACACAGAATATGGATTGGTTAGGGCTAGGATTATTTTTATTAAGATTGAGAGCCTCAATCGAAATGTATTTATGTCTTGTTAATGGAGACAAAAGTCTAGAAGACTAACTTAAAATTAAAAAATATTTTCTAACGTTTGATAATTTAAATATATGGAAAAATGTTAATGAGTGAATGGAAAATTAAATTAGATCTATATATAGAGATCTTTGTTCATATGGGTTGTTGTTTAAGCGAGTTCCTTATGTGTATTATTCCATTCCCCTCCTTAAATATCTAAGATCACTCAGCTTTAGAGATGGTTTACTTGGATAAATAAATAGAGTGCTTCACTCACTTCTTGCTACCTATAGAAAAGAATAACGCTTGCAAGTATGGAAACGCAAAGCCATCGAAAACTCACGTAGCGCGGGGCGCGTGAAAAGTTTTATTTGAAAACTTCCGTTCACTTCAGCTGACGACTGTTCTCATGGCTCCGGCTTAAATCACTTCACACCGCGAATCGTTTGCTCTACGTATGATATTTACGCGTTAATACATATTTTTTTATTTTTGTGGAAGGTGACAAACAAGCACCCGACGTTGATTACCCGCAGATGTCCGTAACAAGTAAATGATTTGTAGACATTATGGTACCTCCCTGCAAAGTGGAGACGACTGAAGAAGACCCTCTGGCACATTCGTTACAAGCGTCTGTGTTTATTTATATTCAAACACCTTCAGTAGTACCACTCTCAATTTAATTTAAAAGACATTGACAAATAACACATAATCAGAGGTACAAAGGTCTACATAAAGTGTGGTATAAATTTAAATTATAGTGTAATTCATCGAGCACCATTTTACGTACATTATTCAGAAAATAGAAAATGCTTCGTGCCAATGATACTAGTTTTTTTAACTGTTTTTCACAGCTCCTAATAGGCCCCAGTTTGAAGTGCGCCGCTACCTTTTTCACTTTTATTCGTTCATAAATTTTTACTTGCTTTCATTTTACGAGGAGTAATTTAAGAACAGGTGTTTATTTTAAACACAATGAAAACTTTTTATCTTGCATTTCTCTTTGCTCTATCAATAGTAATTTTTATATTTTTAAATAATAATCTATGATAAATGACTAAGCGCCCCTTTTGTAATCCGACGGAAGATTGTCGATATATAAATAACTGTCACATATCATACACGTCTTTACGAATGTAAAAGTTTACCTGCTTAATTTTTTTTATATTATAAGGAGGCAACCGTTCAACGGATGACTTAAATTAAGTAATCATCGACACCCTTGAACCTTAGCAACAACAGAGGAACTACTGATGCGCTGCCGACCTTATTGCCGGCGGCATTGTAAAGGCTCATCTGATGTGCTACTGCTACATTTGAGTAATCGAATTACAAATGCCTAAAGGAAATTGTTAAAATTTAATCGACTAGTTTTGTACCAAGTCGAATTTTAAAGATTTAATTTTTTTTAAGATGTTATGTGTATAATGAAATACGTTATATTAGATGGAATGGATAGCTACTAATAATAATAACATAACTGTAACAATAATCCCAAATTCTACTTTGTAAATCCGTTTTATACCGCACGTAGATTTTAATTACCAAACATCTCTTCGAAAGATTGTCGTTGGAAAGAAAGTGGCATAAAACAGGTCAGTGCCCATTTTCCACGTCGGAGAAACGACCGACCTCTCCTCTCCAGTATGCCAGAGCCTCAACTTTGTTTATTAAAGGTGAAAAATGAAAAGTTTTTATAACAAATCTCTGGCCGGAAATTATTGCGCAAAGAGATGATTGCACATTTTAACAAACTTGTAAAAATCATATTTCGGTTGTAGCTTGAAAGAGAAAAACTCGTCTAAGAGGACGAGAGAAAAAACATTTTAATTTTTTTTTACAAATACTTTAAATTTATTAATTATTCTTTTAATACATCTGTAACTTTTTAAGAAAAACAAAACTGACTTTAAATTTGAAAAATTTCATTTTTAATGCATTTATAGCCACGGTACGTCTCATGACAAGTACATTAAACAACAACAGGGCTTAAATCTACAAATATAGGTCAATTATGGATAGTAAATCTTCTGAACCTAAGGTGCAATGACATTTAAATTTCCTTTCCAGCACATAAGGTTTTAAAATCGGTTCCTAAATGACGACTTTCTGGGATAATATGAGAGATTAGTTATATACATAAAAAAACTACACACAAATTGAAAACATCGCCCTTTTTTTGAAGTCGGTTAAAAATTAGCTCTATCGCTAAAATTAAGTAAAAAAATATAAATTATGACCTATGCATAACACTAGAAGGATTAGATTTAGGTATATAAGCATACCATTTGCTATCTGCTTATCCGTTTAACTTATAGCATCTTGAATGTGATGAGGAACGAGCTTATTACTACACGGTGGACACAAATGCAAGTAAATTTTGTACATTCCGGAGAAAAGAAAAATTGATATAAATTTCGGATCAACATAAAACATAACAGCCTCAACATAAAAGCTTTCAAATAGCGTCGCTTAGTGTTGCCGTAATATATACGTGGCCCGATAACGATCTGCTATCGAATTAATTCGCCGTGAACGTTGTGCAAACATTTAAGTTTGTCGGAGCCGGTTGTAGCCGGCTCGAGTATTTCTTGTTAAAAGTACTTCTTACAAATTGTTGGTGTAGTTTCATGTTCGTATTAGTTTTCAACAAACTTATGTGTTACAAATAACTAGACTAGAATCTTTGATAATAGTTTGCTATTATTCTTTTAGCTCCTTAATACTTCAAATCTTAAGTAACATTGAGACGTCTCATTAGCCCGGAATTTTTTACTATTCTTTTCAGACTTAAACCCAATAATACTGTAAATACAACAATTCTTGGAAACTTTTTGCTATGTATATTTGGAATGTATATATTTAAGACCACTGAACCAGATGCGAACTATCACGATTACTTGAATTGTGATTTTTTTATTACAATAAAAAGAAACAGTCAATGTTAATTGAAATCAAAATTATTTTGAAAGAGTTTCCATATTATTTTTGCTTTATTAAATACAGTCCTAAAAAAAAAGACTGCACTATTGTTGATTAAGTAATGAAAGTCTAAGGCGTTCTCAAGAACTCTGCTGCAGAGTACGTGTTTACTTTGACATTTCAAAACCGGCAGCTTTATAAATATTTGAGAGCGTCCTTTTGTGCTGTAAGTACGGAACGAAAGACATTTAATTGGTCTGATTGTAGTGAAGTATGGTAATAAAGTTCCGTTCGTAAAAAAAGTTTCAAATTTCATTACGAGCGTTGCTTAGATAGTTTCTATTTTCGTCGCTTTAAGGTCGTTTTCTGATCACTGTTTCTTCATTCTTCGTCGTTGAAGACAAAAGTTTTTTGTCTTTTTATTTTTCATACTATTCCCATTACGAACAAGCCATTGGCTTACAAATGCACGTTGTTTTGCTTTGTCTGCACTTCTCTCAAGATTTTTGCCTGGCGAATGCAATAAAAGATCTCGACTTAGATTTAAGATTTGCTAATGCATGTTCAGATTAATGATTAATATTACGGTTTCATTATTTTACTACCTTTACGTAAAAGTTAATACTATGTAAAAGTTTTACTTGAGAAATTTGGTAAAAAGTAAGGTATTTGGTAGAAAAATGGCCAACCACCACACTCTAAACGTCACGCCATTTTTAACCAATTGGGATAAATCCACTTGGGACTGGACTTCGAGAGGTTTAAATTTGTCGCCTTTAACTCTTATTAATAAGGATAAAATTGAGGCTGTGATTTTATTGTTCAATGTAAATAAAATAAAATACAATAAATAAAGACACGACCACAATTAATCCAAGCAAATGTTAAGATACAAAGATAGCCCATAGATTTGTGAGCTGTCGCCTTTCCTTAATTCGGAGATAGGAATCGTGTCGTAGATAAGAGGTGCCCCTACACTAGATTTACTACATTTGATCTTTAACTTAAAGACGCTAAAGTTTTTGCGTCTAGAGTGAACGGGAACTGTTATAGAACTGTTCTATCTGAAGTTCGGACTAAACTTGCGGATTAAGACCAAACTTGGATATATTTATAGTAGACGTAAAATTTATGAGCTATTGCAAAGCCAAGATATTCGTAAACTTACTGCAAATATAACAAAACGTTTTTTATTATATAGTTCTTTTGACTAACAATTTTTTTTTTATCTTCATTTTTGTAATTGCATTTTTCTACCTCAAGTACATTTCATTAAGACATATTATAGAATCGTAAAATATTTCCTATTTATTTAGATGACTCTAAAGACTTCGATTGATGTGACAAGTGCTTTTTGCATGTCAAATTAATCCTTTCCTTCATTTTTCATTTCAAAAAAATCCACAAACTGTGCTTCGACGTCTTTAAAAGAAGCTTCTGTTACAAAAACCGTATCTGCAACTTGTTAGCTTGTTGCAAATACTTGTGAGAAGCGGTTTCTTACATACGCGGTGTTGGGTGACCCGCCTACTCGTTTGCTATCTTCCTTCAAAAAATATATATTACAATAGAAAGGTTAGGCCTGGCCTCAAAGTAAAATTTCAAAGACGCATCACGTTTAAGAAAATTTCGTTACGTGAAAGAGAAGAATAATATACGTTTCTTTGGAGGTTGCTTTCTATCCCTCTCTCGCGCCAACTTATCCTTCTTGATAACCATTCCAATTAAGTCTAACAAACTTAGGCTTAGTTCCTTTTAAAATTTTATCAAGTAAATATGAATGTTAACATCCTCAAGTTAGCTGAGAATATTTCAAAAGGAAACAATTCCCGTCGTACACTTGGTAAGATTTTATCAAATTAGCAGTCCATAGTTCAAGACCTATGCCGTAAAGCAAACACAAGGAAACGGAACAAAACTTTTGCATTCAAATATTCACATGATCCATATAGTTTATTCGAGCAAGAAAAATTCCACTCTCTAAATATATCATGCAAACGCCTTTGTTTGTATTACATTACAGTACTTTTGTTTTGCTTTCATTATTTTTTATTATGTACAAAGTTTTCTTTTAATTTCAGTGTTTTTCTGTTCACAAATATTGATAGCAAACAAAATATAAAAAGGAACTCATTGCTTTATTTTTCTAACTTCACCAAGAGCTAATTTGTATTAGTATATTTTTTGTATAGCATAAAAGAAATATTATTAATGACACAACAACAAGCGCTTATTAATGAATCATTGAGGCAGATATTTGCATGGGAATTAACGGATTAAACGTACATATATCGCGGTAAAGGCTGCCTGTCAGGACGGAAATAATCACGCGTTAATTATGCTCACCCGTCGTAGACAACGATATTACCCCGTCATATCATCATACCAAACACTCACTACGGGTCAGAATTTAGAAAAATGAATTTACAATTGAAAAAAAAGTAAAGAGTAAACATAGAACTCTCAAAGATAGTCTCAATCGTTTCAAGAACCAATAGCAGTCTGATAAAGGCTGGCAAGGCATTTGTAATTTATCTGACCGTTGCAGATCTCAACAGGCAGTGTGGTCATTTAAGGCCACGAGGATCGCTTGCTTTTTTTAATAATATTATAAAATGTTTAATTATAACAAGTTTCTTTAAAAGTTTTTTTTAAGTAATTAAAAACAAAATATTTGTGTTTAGATAATGAATCTTTGTAAATATAAGGAGATTGGTGTATTGAGAGTCTTTATTTTATCGTATTTACTATAATTAGTGGTAAGACATGTATTTTCTTACAAATATCAGAGTAAAAATCAATTTATGTATTATTTTTAATTTACAACAATATTTTTTACAATACAACAACATTTTAAAAAATACACTCTTTAAAATAAATAATTGGTAGAAGTATTAATTTTACTAAGATGACAAAACAATTATTAATGAAACCTAATATTAGTTATCAGTGTGATATCCTTCTCCTAGAATCATGCTTCTAAAATCTACTACGGTTCGCCGTCGTTTTTCTTCCACATTGCCATTAGTAACCATTAGTTTTGCTAAATTGAAGAATAGTAATACCTACTAATTAATACGAAGTTGAACATTTTAAAATGAACTGAATACAGAGTGAGATCATTAATTCGGCCGTTTGACGCAAGTAGGCTGAAGTGCGCCAAAACAATTTGTAAGTCGCGTCAGGTGCAAAATCTTTCCGAGAGCGAATAGAAACGAACAAGACGGTAAATCTGGCCAAATCCAATTTATAAAACTTTTTCTGCTTTCTTCTCAAACAACTTTGTTACCGGTTTTATGTTTTAGTTAATTTAAATTTATTTTGTACGTTGAAGGTATTCTTAAATATTCAGACAATCTCGTTCCTATTAAAAGGGGTGGTCAGAAACAGCAAATAATTTTTATTGCTGGTAAATCTTTTGCGATTCCTCCATATCTGTACATTTCCGCGTATTCCCTGTATTACGATACTCTATTTTAGTATACAATGAAGAATCTATTCATCTTTATAATAACTTAAAATAAAGCATAAGTTTTAACATCACGTGTTTTACCCAATCGCGGTAGACAGTGATAAATACAAACTTGTTCGTTAAATTGTTTAAATTAGTAAAATTCTTCATTACTAATCACAAAATTTATCCCAATATCCACATGTGAAAACTTTTGACACATATTTTTTTAATTATTGATAAGTAAAAACGTACGACTTCGTACTGGATTTCTGTACGTTAGAGTAGTCTAAAATAATAGTGAATTATCGTATGAATGAAGTTACCTCCAGTAAAACTCCTCGACGCCATAAATCCTGTGCATGATTTAGCTGAAGGTTCTCTCGTCTAAAATTTTACATCGTATTCTAACCTGGTTTCGATTCCCACCCAAGAAAACATTTGTGTATATGAACATGTCTGTTTGTCTTGGGTCTAGATGTAAAAGACCACCGAAGGACGGGCAGCAGCATCCTTTTCTTACTACGGTGGAAAATACTGCGATCGTCAACCCGCCTGCCAAGCGTAGCGATTATGGCACATTTCCCCCCAATGATGCAATCAATGGGGGAGGCCTGTGTCCAACAGTGGACGATCATAGGCTGAGGTGGTGGTGGTTCTAACCTTGCCCTGTACTTTTATCATGGCGCTAATCATTACCTTCGCGGTAATATTTCATGAGTGTAGACGTATTCTATGTAGATTCAACAAAAAATTCACAATGATAGAAAATGACCCCATTTACGCTTTTTCCAACACAATTTTTTTCGAAAATTCTTAATTTTTGAGAAATATAACCACAATAATAACGTAATTTTAAATGAAAGAATATTCACCATCAATTTCACAATGAAAAAAAAAATGATCCCAGTCAGATTATTATCAACACAATTTTTTTTGCACACTATAAATTTTTGAGAAAAATATAAATAAATCTTGCAAACGTTCGCATAATAAATATGTTCGACATTTTGTAAAGAACACTGTCATTTTGAATTGTCTAGTGTCTTGTGTTGCCCTCTATTGCAACATGTTCTAAAACTGAATAACCGATTTTCGAATATTAATCGTTACCCTATTTTGTAATACATGAATATTGTAAAAAAGTATGAAAAAGTTGTGATAAATGTCTTAAGGTTCATACGAAATACATTTAATGAGGAATTACATGATATTTACTGGGCAAACATCTTTAACATACCAAGAATTAAGATTACCAGGACCAAAATATTTTTTTAAGGGCGACCTTATTGCCGTCCTGTTGCTCCCTCTGGCGTTTTGATGCCAAAGACTTTATTAATTCTTTATTAAAATCAATTTTACAATTTTTTCAATTTATACTTAAACTTACTTTAACTCACTTTAAACTTTGAGGTGTATCGTCCAAGTCGGTAACTGGGTAACAATTCGAAATGGAGACGCTCTTGCGGAACTGTATTTTAGAGCAAAAAAAATACCGAAGTTATTTATGTTGGTAAAAAGATTTGTGAACATCCGTTTACGTTCGATTAGTATTAAAACTGTTTTGAAACGTGGTGTACATAGTATCTCCTATTTTGTGAATTTAGAGATTTCATTGCTTTTGTGGTCCGTTGAACTGTATTCTCGGACATAATCCGTCACGCAATATGTTCTATTCGGCTGTATGTTTTAGATAATATATATAAATTAAAATAATATTAGGTGTATGACTTCATTATTACAGATTTTTTGTTAGAGCTTAAAATTATATTTAAAAGAGAAATATTTCGCGGTCTTTTGTGATTTTGTAAGGATAAGTCACCATCAGAGTAAACACCAAACGATAAGTCTATACAAGTTACATAACCTCTCAGAATAGTAAAGTATACAATGGCAACTGATAAACGGCACATTCGGCACTGCATTTTATACGAATTACAACAAGGAAAAAATGCTTCTCAAGCACAGGAATCAATTTGTAGTGTTTTTTGTGACGACATTATATCTTATCAAGTATGTAATTATTGGTACAAACGTTTTTGAAGTGGTAATTTCGATCTTAATGACCAGCCGCGTCCTGGGCAACCTCAAAAGTTTGAAGATGCGGAGATGCAAGCTTTATTAAATGAGGACTAAACGCAAACCCAAAAAGAGCTTGCAGCTCAATTAAGAGTCACCCAAACAGCTATTGCCAAGCGTTTGAACCAAATGGGAAAAATTCATAAGCTTGGAAGATGGGTCCCACGTGTTGACCGAACAAAACCTTATGAACATATGTCTTTCACTGCTTGCCCGGCAACAAAAAAAAGACTTCTTGTAGAAAATTGTGACGGGTGATGAGAAATACATTTACGAGAATCCCAAACGTAAAAAGTCGTGGGTAGATCCCGGGCAACCCTCTACATCGACGCCGAAACCGAACAGCAACTTTAAGAAAGTTCTTCTGTGTATCTGGTGGGACATGAAGGGTGTGCTTTCTTATGAACTTCTGGAAACTGGTCAGACGGTGACAGCAGAATGCTACAGTCGACAGTTGAACAAATTGAGTGAAGAGCTGGATCAGAAAAGGCCATTTACTGGGCAAGGAAGCCAGCAGGTCATACAACTGCATGACAACGCTCGACCTCACCATGCTCGCGTGACTCAAAAGATCCTCTTGAATTTGGGATGGGAAGTTCTGCCGCACGTGGCATATTCGCCAGACTTGGCCCCATCTGACTTTCATTTGTTTCGGTCAATGCAGCATGATTTAGAAGATAAACAGTTCAAAACGCTGGATGATGTGCGTAAATTCGTCGATGATTTTATCGCCTCGAAGCCTGCAAGTTTCTTTCGCGACGACATCCGTATGCTACCTGATAGATGACGCAAGGTCATAGAGCACAATGTTCGTTATTTTATTATAGTTAAAAAAACTACTTAAAAATCTGTAAAAATTAAGTTGTACACCTAATAAATATAAATAAATTCCTGTCAGCAATAGAGGAAGACCGTTCGGCTCCTTGTTATAACATTAAAGTGGTAATTCGTATTCAAACAACTTTCCGATCTCCAGCTCATTTGTTTATGCAGTCCTAACTACCGGCTATGGCCTCAATTGACCCCCGTATCTGTATTTTTATTTAACCCTTACGACGCCAAAGCGCGTTGAGGTGCGATATTGTCTCTCCAAATATATATTATATTTATATGTATTTACATTTGTACCGACGTACATTTTTTGTTTCGATTTTGATTGTACTACTATGGTACTATGGTACAAAATCGAAACAAAGAATATACTCGTACAATCGAATTTAAAAGCATCATAATGCTGCTTTTAAATTCTTTTAATTAATTCTTTATTCATGTAAGAAATATACACTTTTTAAGAAATACCACAGCATACTGTCAATGTCATGGACAAGGGTTAATTTTATGTGTCTTCTGTTAGTTTACGTCTTGCGTATTATTACGGTAAAAATAATCTGTTAAAAGTTGTTCTTACAGATATTTATTAAACTTCAGAATTTAATAAACGGATACAAATTTCTGTGTCTACTTATCGCTGTTCAATTTATGATGTAGGCAAAGTTTTAAATGGGACTAGCAACGGAAAACGATCTGTTTTCACCTTGTAACTGTTTCACTAGTCATTACTCCGTTCACAATTATGTTAATCGAGGGATGTCGAGCGAAGTCACGCGCTGACTATAATCATATTCATTAAATTTGTTATAGAACGCCGTGATGAGAATATCAATAGGAGACTTCGACGTAATTTCATTGCATCATCATTAATTATGTTATTGTTTACGTCGCATAAGTAAATTATTGGTTTATCTGAAGATAGGACTAATGAAGAATTTGTACTGTTTCTAGTATCGCAATAAAAGAGAAATAAAATTTTGTATTTTATTTGCCACCTAACAAATTTAAAATATTTTAATTTATCCGAAATGTATGTTAATATAATTAAGAATTTAAAAAATACTATGTTATTTATTACTTCTTCTCTCTAGTCTGACGTACGATATAAAATATAGAAAACTGTCCTGTTTCCAGTATTTTGTTGTCGGCATCCCGTGACATCAGTGGAAAAGCGTCTTTGCTTCGTTTTATTCTGTGTAAAGGATTAAAACTGCCTGCCTTTTTAAATCTACTAACACAATAATCTTTAAAATATATAAACTACCTTTTCATTCATTTTTAGATCTTTATTGTGCTGAAAAAAGTTCGATTCGAGCAAGGGCGTCATCTAATTTTAGATAACCATCAACAACCCATTTTAATATTAACATCATATTGACAACAAACAGGAAAAAGGAGATCATGAAAAGGAGAGGAGAAAAGAATGGAAAACGGATTCACATCTGTTCACATCCTGCGGAAAATATTTCATCGGATGCAAAAGTAAAAAAAAAAACTATTTATGATGCCCTTTTAGCCCGACTGACATGAGTGTATGGTTTTTCAAATAAAAATAATCTATGTACATATACATATGTGTGTCCGTTTCATTGCGACTTTCTGTAGCCTACACGGCGTGATCAAATGAGGTATCATTCGATTCGTCTTCTTTCCTGTTACAGGGATACAGCTCAGCCTATTTCTTTTTTATTTACTATTGCTCGTTTTGTGCAGTTGGGAATCTTTTCCGATGGAACCGGATTATTTGTACAACAAGTACGGCTGCAGTACGTATTAAGCTCCTAGTGGTCTAAACGCTCATTTCGGACAGGCTAGGGATCGTTTTTGTTTTGATAGGTCTGAATCTTCTACTGACAACGTCCGAAACATCTAAGATGTTGCAGGTGCATTACATAACATACGTGGGAGTATCCATTTAACTGGGTAAATAACATTGTAATGTATTTTTAATTCTCCTCCGTGTAATATCAGGTAATTTCTTGAAATCATGGTCCTATTTTTGTCTTTTCCTTCTCGTATTTTATCTAACGCTTTGACCACCATTACTTCTATCTTAATACACATCAATCGCTGCGTTGTTCTACCATTATTTGGCCATTTTAAGTACATTGTTTCTGTTTAACAGTGGTAGATTCCGCAACAACAACATCTGTTACAGAAAACAGGCGTGAAGTAGAATTTTTCTATGTTTCGTCTGATAAGTGAGATTCCGGAGGCCTAATTTTAGTCTTCTTCCCTTTCCCATCCTTTTCTAAATAGGTAAGGATGAGAAGGGAAAGAGTATTTGAGGGGGAATGGTATGGGTAGGAGAAGGAAATGTCCATTTTTCTGCCTATCCCCATATCTATCCTTCGTCTATTAAAAGTAGGCAACGCATCTGTAATTTGCAAATGGTTGTTATAGATGCCTTGAGTAGCGGTCACTTAGGTGACCGCTAGCTTGTTTGCCACCTTCTTGTATAAAAAAATATTTAAAATAAGGTAAATTCCTTTCGTAAAGTCATCACAAAGGAATAAAATTAAAACGTACAAAAATACAGAATTCAGAGTGCAGTTCGGTGCTACCGTTGTTTAAATATAAAAGTGTCGGCCTCCGGTCGCGGAGTTTACTTAATAAATGTTGCATGATATTGTTTGCATCTGTACCTGGCAGATGGACGCCGCGCTGATATCAGTTTAATATGATAATCCGCATGTAAACGAGCGTCGTACACCCGTCTAAATTATTTATGCACCCTGACCCGTGGTTGATAGCTTTAAGTCATCCGTTTAACTGAGTTAAAGGTTTTGCTTCGAAATTCACGATACGGTTATAGTATAGGTGAATCGATGACTCGGTCGTATTATAATAAATATTGCTTTACTTTAATTTTATCCAATCACATTATCAGTGGATCAGAAGTTGATCGAACTGCAAACAATGATTAATGTTTTGGTATGAGCTCTGAAGATAATGCTGGCTATTGCACTTTCCTTTGTCTAGAGATGAAATGTGTAAGCAAATGCAATATATTACACGTTTTCAAAACAAAAATTTTGTATCACTAAACGTTAACAACATGGGTTTGCGGCCATTTATTCGATCGGAACAGTCTACATACACGTCATATTAAGATGCGTATATGGAGAACACGCTTATGCAGATGGTACCTAGTCAATTTGTACGCAATTGAATCTATTAGGGCAGATTTTTTTATATGAGAAGGGGGCAAACATGCAACGGGTCGCCCAATAACAAGCGATCACCGCCGCCCATGGACATTCGCAACACCAGAGGAACCGCGAATGCTTTGCCGGCCTTTAAGGAAAAGATACGCTCCCTTCTTCAAAGATCCTAAATCGAATTGGTTTGGAAATACCGCTGAATACAGATTATTCCACAATGCGGTCGTGCGAGGCAGGAAGTTTCGCTAGAACCGTACGGTTGTGGACTGTCAACCATCAAGGTGATGTGGATGGTATTTGGCACTCTGTCGAGATATCAATGAGATTCTTTACAAGGCCTATACAGTTTACAGTAAACATTTTCAGTCAAGGCGAGATTTGCTTGCAAAATTATTTAACAAAAAATACATCTCTTTAAATTTTATTGACTGTCGTTTGTTTCGTATCGTATCGTAAAGTTGTTGTTGTTTTATTTGATGCTATATTACACATTAATGTCTTACAATAATACAATAAAGTATGATAAAATACGACGATATAACGCATGTTCAACTAATAACTAAATAAAAAAATTATAGTTTCAGGCGCCTACAAAAATCAATTTGCAAATCCTCATTCTGCATTCAATTATTTTATATGCGTAAATAACTAAGCGCAACCAAGGAACTTTAAAAACGTATGTCGGATTAGCAAAACTAAATTGTATACAAGCAAATAAATGTGATATCGCTTAGTGTAACTAAGAGCTAGAATTAAGTTGTTTTTAAATATTTTATCTCCTATAAAAAAGGTTAGCTTATGCATTAAATTACGTGTTAATTCTGCACCTATTCCATAAACGTTTACATTTTGATATAGCACTAATAAAGCCGCTTTAGACAATTTAGTGGTTTGAGATAAAGGGGTAATATATCAAGTGGCTTATAGAGCAAATTTAAGTGGTACTATTGCCAGTTTAATACCTAATAATATTACAAGAGAAATGATCTGTTGGTTGAGTTTATTTTATCAATTATTAACATTTGTTCTTGCGTTACATTACACTTATTAAGATATGTATAGAAATAAGTTATTAAAATATAAAAAAATTACTGAACTTTTATTTAAAAAAATATATTGTATAAATAATTATGACACTAACTCTAATTTTTTTAAGTTTGATTATATTATATAACTGCATTGTAACGTCAGAATAAAATCATAAAATAACATTATGAAGAAGAAATACTTGTTTTCTTGCTTTGAGTAACTCTTAAATAAGCCTTAAATAAGATTTAAATAATTTTCTCACAGTTATAAACCAATAACATCCTTGATGTTGTTTCGGTTCCTTCTTGAAGGAACATAGGTACTATTATTTTTATAATCATTCTCAATTTATAAAATCAGGGCATGCTATCAAGTGTTTCGTATATGGACTGTAATAAATTATTATATTTAGAAACTAGCCAGCTAGATCTTATGAGAATAGGCTAAATTTAGTGACGTTATATATCTCAATCCTAAATCGAAACATGAACGTATTTGTGTTAGTATATTCTCTGATGGAAACCACAGCGCTACAGCTGGTAATCAATTCTGAGATAATTGAATTTGGTCGACCAGAAGGACGTCATGTCTCTCGGTCTGGCTCCGAGGGAAGCCACGCAAACTACCTATATCGAATACTGGTATGGTTGATTAAAAAAATATTTATTTTATTTAATAAATCTTAGGGGCAACGCCATTTAATTTAACTCTTTAATAATGAGAAAATTAGGTTCGATTCCATTATAAGAAAAAAATGTGGTAAAAAATCACAAATTCTTAGGTATAGACTTTGGTTTTTCATTGATTGTATTGTTCTTGATACATTAGGTGTATGTAATTTTTACAGATTTTTTTTGTTAGAGCTTAAAATTATATTTAAAACAGAAATATTTGGCGGTCTTTTGTGATTTTGTATGGATCGGATAAAAGAGTTTATAACATCAAACGATAAGTCTATACAAGTTACATAACCTCTCAGAATAGTAAAGTATACAATGGCAACT
>DWLR01002653.1:0-14958 GCA_018246295.1 Papilio alexanor hazarajatica | reverse complement strand
TATATATATATATATATACACAGATAGATTATAGCCTGGAATAGCACTTAGGCTTTATCCTATCCTATCCTGTTACTGGTACGGTTTCCGCGGAAAGTTTTTCAAGCAGATATATGTATATGTTTATACATAGATACATCAATATTGAATCCGCGCGGACGAAGTCGCGGGCAGCAGATAGTTACAATAATAAAGAAGGACATTATAAGACTATTATTTTGTTAACAAAGAATCATAAACTTTAACGTGGAATCGCAGTCAAATAGCTTTCGTCATCAACGTGCCAGCCGCAACAGAGAACGAACGAAATCTTTTTTAGTTGCCAGAGCGTTAAGGCAAAACGACATCTATATTGATTTGTATGCCTTCAACTATAGCTTTTACTTATACCGTTCGTTATTATTATTTATATGTTTTTGGAGTAAAAACTTAGATATGCACGATACAGTTTTTGTATAAGAATATTTTTATGTAATAAATGGCTTAAATAATCCTTATATCTTGATGCCTTCCAACCATTCTAGCTTGCATATCAAGTTATTTATTTTTAATTCGGTTAATAACCTTTTCTGTCCAACCGACTCAGAAGGAGGGTTAGGTACTTCGTTTGTCTGTATGTTCATTCCACAGTGACATTTCAAATAGAGAAAAGTCTTTTAAAAATTAATATTTTATTTTAATACTACAATTATTGCAAATACAAAAATGCTATTATTAAACATAATTTAAACCTTCTGTCCCTAGACGACTATTATTATCAATGACTGTTATAATCTAAATATTTATGTTATTGAAATTGCACTAATGATTTTAGGTTTGTTGTGTTCAGTCGTTAATATTTACTTTCGAAACCATTCTATTTTAGATCTATATTGACAGGCTTGTCTTCCGCATTGACAGTTGTTGACAGTTGTTCCCAATGGCGGATTCTAGTTTCGAACCAAACAAACCGGCCTGCTTGCCAAACCGGTATTTAATATTTATTTATGTATAAGATTGTGTTTTAGAAACATCTTATTTCTATCTATACTGTACCATAAAAAGAGAAACTGATATAAAGTCAGATAAAGTCAAGTAAGAAATCAATATTAATAGGTTATTAACAAAACTTTTGTCATCACTAGTTACTTATTAAATTTAAAGTAATATTTTAATGTGTTATTTATAAACAGAATTTTAAAGCTATAGTTCTAGTATCTATTTAAATATCAATATAAATATAATCTAATCAATTCAAATTCAGTGTATTTTGTGCTATTTTATAATGTCATATTAAATATCTTATATAAGTGTATATATATTCCCAAGAAGAGTTGGCGTCAGGCAGGCGGCCGGCCGAAAAACTATAGCCAAAACCAGTTGCAGTGTGGACTACGGCAGAATCCGTGATATATGGAAGAGTAGTACATACTGTGCCGACCCTACGCAAGTGGGAAAAGGACAGAGAGATGATGAGTTCTAGTATCTATTTAATTGTAATTTCTATTTTTAGTAATATTATTGGGTACCTTAATGAACTATAGCGGAATATAATTTAGATTAATATTCCTTAACAAAATACGACGACCTCGATTACCTAGTGATTAGACATTCTAGCTGAGAATACAAGTGTAACGATCTCTAGTTTCAATTTCCAAAAAAGTCTAAATATAATATATTATGTATAATTAATATATGTATTTTTTTAATTACAACATTAATTCGAACAAAAAGCTCAGAACTTTTCAATGTCTCACTCTAGTTGGTATCGTTACTTGCATTAAATAAGCGTTTTTGTGTAATTTCATTATAGGAAGTCTACTTAGGTAATAGAAGTTTTTATAGCGTACATTATATCACCGAAGCAAGTCTAGACGAATGACCGTACTCGTTTCGGCTCATCGTTTTCTAATCTGTACAGAACTTCCTTGAAATATAATTTCATCATTTATGTAATTTCTCTGAATTATGTTTGTTACTAACGAAATTATGTTTTAATAGTAAAAACACTTTAATGTATTGTAAAACTTCAGTTTTTATTTTTTTAATAAAATATACGAGCATGTAGCTACCATTATTTTTAAGCATCATTTTTAAATGAAAGGTACATACCTAAGATCTTACTTGAAATCAAAGAATATATTTTAGTATTAAATTTAAAATATATCTATTCTCAAAAAAAAATAGTTGTACGTCCAGTCTCAACTACAATATTGTGATTGTTCTTACAATTAATAATAATAAGTAAAATCATTTTCTTTTGTAACAGGATTTATGTACGTATTCGTTTCTATTAATATACTTAAGATATATTCGCAATAAGAATTCGTTGCTTCTTCGTCGTAACTCCTAGTTTATAATCGTTCAAAACTCCCAATATTGCATAAGTCCGATGGTATGGTACTAATGGTATTCCCAACTACGACTATTTTAATTTATATTGATCGCAATAGACAATGAAACAAACATAGCGATTAGCTATGTCGAAAGTGTTTGTGTCACGACAATTTAGGTCGCGGATAATGGCTCCCGGTCACGCTTGCCAGATCTAATTTCACTTGTACCTGATAAAATCTAACATTTATATGTCATGTAGTTTTTTATAACAACTTACGAGAGTGTCAATATTATAAGTAGCTTATACAATGACTTACAGTTTATGAGAAATAGCGACATAGCTCCACAATGTACTGAAGTGGTAAAAAATTATGTCAATCACTGGCAAAAATGAAAGTCAAAAGCTCAACAAAAAGAAAAATACCTGAGCACCTAGTGAGTGATTCTACTGTTGTCTACGCCCTAACTAGTTTTGGTTATAGTTTTTTCGGGCTGGCCATCTACTTGACGCAAACCGTCCTCGGGAACCCACCTCCCCTTACCATCCTTTCTTTATAATATCTTCATTCTTAATTCTTTATATATCTATGTAGATAAAGTTAGGTAGGTGAAAAGGACTAGAAATAGATCTCCAGCACCTCACTCATTAAATGAAACGGAGAAAACTTCTTCTTGAAGCCTAGCTTCTGTGGTCTTACTGAGGTCTTGGTATTTTATCCGTCGATCATAACATTCGTGCAACAGATGTTGTTTTTGCGAACACTACCGGCTCATAACCCCTTATCCAATTAAAAAAAATACCCATTTTTTTGTACGAATTGCTGACAAGTTCCCTTTACCTGAACAAAAGCAAACAATTTATATATCCAATTTTAAAAAAGTTCACAAGCAAATTATGTTTATCTTTACTCAACATAAGACAATGAAGACCTTTATATAAACTAAATATCCATTACTATTACATAAATACATGTTATGAATATATGTTTATAATCTTGCGAAGCTTTGCGAGCTTCTTAAGCTTATGCGAAGAGATTACCATAAAGCCGAATTACAGCGCACGCTCTTAGGTTGCGTCTGTTGATTTCAAGAAATTAAGTTTAAGTAAGGTTTTTATGTTATTTGGTAACGTATTCAGATTAACATATACGATGTTTTGCACACTCACACAAATATTAAAAAATAACACACACTACAAAGTCTTGTTTCCATTCTTTTATCAATTAGAATGGTATTTTAGAAAATCAGTATCTTATGGTATTGTACAAATAACCAATAACGTCACGTATCTCATAACCAAAACAAGTGTAAATCTTACATATACAAGCTTTTACTTAATTTGGTAGCTATCGATTTGTATCAAACATATGATTCCATAATCTTTCTCAACATTTTTTTATGGTATATTGAAGCATATTTTAAGTAACGTTATTATATTTTAACATGTTTTAAAGTAAAATTATATTGTTAACATCAACTGAACCAATTTCTCTCTCCGATGTTTTTACATAAGTAACTTTGGATTTTTTTTTGATTAATATAAACTCGAAACGGTTGTTACCCGTGAAATTGTCCATCCGAGAAAGAGGTGTAGTAATTTGATTTATATCTGCGTCAGACACAAAATATACTCTTAAAAAAGTCTGGTATGATTTTAATGTACGTAAAGGCGACAAAAGCACATCATCTGTAAGTTTTTCATATTGTTTTTTGTTTCTATTAGTTATGAGATTCGGACGGCTATTTTCAAATGAAGCTGACGATTTATAATCTGTAAATTGATAGATTTAGTGAGTCAATCAATGGGTTAATAAGTTAAAGTAGAGATAAACTTATCTACAGAACTGGTTGATTTTAAGAAAAGGCAATGTAATAAGGGATTTACTCAATTGAAAATAAATTTGGAAATAAAGTACCGCCTATTAAAGAGATGTGATAGCGAACGTCTGGACAGTTTTAGAAGTTATGTGCCGAAAACTAGCGAACAATTTGGTCAACAATTTTACAACTTCATGCTTAACTATTTGTACATCGGGTTATCAGCTTGTTTTTCATGAACCAGCACTATTCCTTGTAAGCAATGAAAATAACTTACACGTTGCTTACTGAAGTTGGATTATAATGAAGGTACTAACCCAATACCCGAAATTCAATTCTCTCTATCATTGATCTGTTCTATCTTTTATTAGCAATTACTTCCAAACTCCCAAATGTGATTTTTTTCTATCTTGTATTAAGTACGTATGTTCCTGTCACTTTTGCTCCGCTTACCTTATACCTTTCTTCTCTCGTATGTAACGAAATATACATAAATGATGAAACCTGAAATATGTACGTGCATTACGCTTCTAACAATTTTTTTTTTTATTAATTTTGTTGGCCTTCCAATTATTAGTTTCTTTTTTACAGAACAAAGAGTTGTGAAAGTACGTAAAACTATTTATAATTATCCGGGATTCTAGTTATTGGAGTACTAACCGTATTTGACGATGGAGCAGGCCGTAACGCTTTCGGGTAAAGTACACAATATAATATTATAGCGGTACTCGAAGAAAGTTTTCTAGGGAAATATTTCAGACTACAAATTGGTACCATATTACAGGTATCGATAAGTTTATTATACGATGTAATAGTTGAAGTTGCGGTTACATTTAACCTTCCTGTTAAATGTTCACTTTAACAATCATGGTTAATTTTGAAGAAATCGTGGTCAAGTCATGTGTAATTTTCTTGTTTTAAGAGAAACAAACGGAATAATAATAGCAATATAAGCCTGCCAATCAATCTCGATATTATTATTGTTGAGAGGCTTATACTTAAGTTCTGGATGACAATATAAAGTTATTGTTAGTTCCGATAGCGAGCGGAAGATGTCAATTTTGTTAGAGCCTGTGAAAGCGAAAGGTGTAAACTAGATAGCGACAAAGAAAAGGAAATGCCTCGCGTTCTAACGAAGTGTTTATATACCTGTAGCACGTGGCTGCGAAAGTGAACTAGAACCGAGACACGAAAATCGCAACGCAGAAGCCCCATATAAAATTCGGTTTCGCATATTGAGCCTCTCTTCTAAACGGTTCGCTGGAACGAACTAAATCCGTGTCAGATTCATGTCAAACTTCAGTTCGCATTCGCAGCTCTGCGCTACAGGCGCTATTTAATGTGCTTACGTCATTTGATTAAAACAAGATGCAAGCACGTCAGTGTTTGTGCTCAAATAATAAGACCCGTATACCTTTAGGAGAAAAGTGGGTGAACTGGAGTTAAACTAATGTGTAAAATGTTTTGACATAATTGTGAACAATCGCTAGTTTGTTTATTATAAGAGAAGTGATGGTTTTTCAATGTTGACACATAATGTAATTTATGCAAGTGAATCACGCGTTTGTGTTTTATTTTTGAGCTATGGCCAATAACAAAATTGAAATATCTCATTTTGCGTAAGAGAATACTTTAATGCCTTGTACTTTAATGTCGTACATCATGCAAAGTTGGGCTTGTTACCAGAAGGCATTTTGCCTTTAGTGTGGCACATACCATATAATAATTTTTTACTAAGAGATATTTATGTATAAGCCGTGAAGAAGCCATTAAGTTTTAAGGTTTTTAACAGAATACGATTATTTCAAAAATATTACATATAACATGATATATTATTAAACATATTTATTCTTTATACGAGTTGTTGATGTTTCTATTCTAAATATTTAGATATTTATATAATATTACACTCCCGAACTTGAGAGATTAGAAATTCATGTATTTACAACAACAAACAGTAAAACATACAAACCATTATAACAGTCTTGAAACTTCCTCAGAACTGTTTGAATTTGCCCACTTAGCTTAAACTTTATATGGTAAACAAGTACGTGGAAAATACTCGTATATTGTCAAAATAAATTATGGTTAAAAAGTAAAAAAGATTAAGTTTCTTATTTAACCCTTACCTAGATGGCGCTTTTCTTAATATTAATTATTTGTCCTTAACATAAACCACGGATTCAGCATAACGTTATGAAAATATTGTACTATCGTAGATCCTTAAGAAATATTCAAATTTTCTGATTAAAAAATGAATATTATGTTACTTAATAGCAAAATCGCAATGAAGCCATTATAGTAATATGGTGATAATTAAGTAATAATGTAAATTATTAAAACATTTTAGCTTCTGTATGAATAGGTTGCGAATTTCTAATGACTAATACATAATGGTATATCTATTGTATACTTCGCATGAAAAAACCTACAATTTATAACAGGAAACAAAACCTACTACGTGTCCAATCACGACCGCGAAGGATTATACAAATCCATATCTATGAAATTTAATACAACGAACGGATTTTATTTGACCCAATAACGTAAATTAATTCGTCAAAATACACAAATACGAATCAATTGTATAAATTTTACCTGGAAGGGATTATAATGTTAATTTTAAAAGAAAATTTCGTCGATTTCGTTTATTTTCCAGCTATCATTTTCAATGGAATATTAGGAATGGCAACTGAAATCACGGATGATAGATCGATGTGGAAGAGGAAAAATAATTATGCCTACCAGACAAACAGTGGGAAAGGGCAGGCCGATAATGAATAAGTTTCATAGTTGATCAACTGGTAATTTCCTAGTTTATTTGTGGATAATTAGCTAGGGTCTGCTAAAACATAGACTAAAAGTAAATATCCCGTTCTAAACTAAGACCTAAATTTTATAAACGAACAAACGTCACTTACTACAGAAGGCGGTACTGAGGGTAGATACAGTAAAATCTCCTCATTCGGGCTTCCTTCATTCGCGTCTTTACTATTCGCAGATTAAAAAACTGCGACCTCTGATTCCTACATATATTCCTATATTCACGGCTAAAGACTTCTTTGCTTTCTTCAAGACTTGAACATGCGTCTACAAATAGGAACCCTACCAGTGATTGTTGCAATAGTTATGCTAACCCGAGAAGAACTTGTCTATAGGAGAACCATAGAGTAGCATATTTCTACTGCAATGAATAATATGATTTTGTTGACATTTAAGAGCGTATGCGAGTGGAACTTCGCGACGTAATTAACTTTTACCAGTGGCATGACTTTACCACTTTGAAGTTGAAATTTGAAATGCTAATGAAATTAAATAAAGTAACAAGTTAATTAATTTAAGCGGAAGAAAAACGTCGGGAAGTTGGTATGCAAATGAATCTAACTTATTGTTACAATATTGACCACATGACCTAGTTATTAGATAATCCTTGCCTATTATATAACCTTTAGAGAGATCGCATGTCTCAGGTTCCATTTGAAGTGAAAATAAATTTACATTTTTTTTTCGAATATCACAGGTTTTTAAGTAGATTTTAAGGATCTTTATCCTGTAGATGGTATACGTAGTACGATTTTTTGTAAAATATGTAATAAGACAAACATTTGTGTTCATGGGCATGTCTATTTGTCTTGAGTCTGGATGCAAAGACCAACAGAGGACGGACAGCAGCGTCCTTTTCTTAGTACATTGGAACATATTCGATCGCCAACTCGGCCTACCAACCGTAGCGATTATTGCACATTTCCCCCTTAATGATGCGATCATTGGGAGAGGCCTATGTCCAACCGTGGACTATCATAATCTGAAGTGGTGATAAAAATTATAAATATAAAAATGATCCTGACTCAATAAATTAGAAAATACCAACTCCACAACGCACATTTGGAACTTTTTAATTATTTTTCCTTTTCTATTGTCTTTTCAGCGTGTCTGGATCCAATCAAATCCCAAACAAACGATAGTAGAATTTGCTAACAAAATTAATGAAGGTTGTATCAATCGATCCAATTGACTTCAGTAAAGACTTATCTCAACAAAGTAGGTTACTACAAATAGCACAAATGTATCGGTCTTAAGAATCCATTATTATTTATAAACTCCATCAATACACGAATACGTTTACCAAATACTTTTCGTTGAGCGAGTTTTTTTTTTATAAAATTATTAAATTACTGCTTGTTAATAATCCCATCTGATCTTATGTAGTTACGTAGCCTATTCTCTGTCAGTTTTCTTGCTTTTTCTTTACTTTTCTTTTTTAACCCACGTCATAATAGTAAGGATACACCGACGCTGGCTAAGTAGTAAGTACTAAACACACATTAAGCAAAGATTCCTCCTCTCCGAAATTGGTATACAGGTACAAAAGACTATCTAAACTTCATCAGAAGATTGAACCATGCCTTTTTAAATTGGTGACTTCTAAAGATACGTCAACCAGTTTCTGTATAACTATGTAAAACCGACTTCATGTCTCTGTATGCTATTTCAAACAGTTTGTTTGTATTGTAACAGATGGAAATAGTAATAAATAAGATTGTGTATTGTTATAATTATTCTAGTTCACATATTACTTCTGTCTGGCTTTATTTAAAAAAAAAAGAAAAAATCTCTTTGAATAAAATTATATTCATATTTCAATAGCTTGTGTCTTTGTATTATTTTTATTTATATTTTTGACCGAAAGCTCGATCGATGCCAATATATTGTTGTTTCTATAACATAAATTATTTTATAATCATGTAGTTAAATCTTATTTTTTAGCACGTGGAGGCTGCTACAGCTATACAGAACAGTAAACATCCTAAAAAAATATTTACATTTAATTGTAGTCCGAAACAAGAAGACCGTTTGCCTTCCACTCACGGTCACATCTGTATACACATGGTCAATGAAAATTCACAGAGTAATAATAACAATGGAGGATACAATCAACTATTTTTACATTTCTTTTTTTTTAATTTCATTTAATTTACTTGTTTAAAATAAAATAAAGTAGTATCATAATTGTGAAAGAGTAATAAACCAATATACTATACATTTAAGATAGACATCGTGAGCTTTTAGTTTTCGAAATGTGAAAAATTTTGGTTAATTAATGAAGAAAAAGGACGACTTGGCACGAAATGGGCACAAGCCCATTTTTCACCATCGACCGCGAACTTTAAGAGAACCCGTATAGAAATTTAAATGCTACTTTCGGTTTCACCGCTATTTTACTTCTCAGTCTTTGGTGGTCACATTAAAGATATGGCCTCGATATTCATTTTTTTTTTAGAAAAAGTGGGCAAACTGGCAACGAGGCCTTTTAGGAAGGAGAACACTCTTTTCAAGGCCTTCAAGGTTGATAGTTTAAATGTTATATTATTGTACGCGTTTAATGCGAAGTAGTAATTGTTATTAAGAATTTTATTTGAGTAAATAAAAATCAAATTTTATTTAAATCGCCACCTACTTATTATGAGAGACTAGATTTTTTTACGCAATATGTGACTTCTTAAAAGTTTAAGATTATCCAAGGATACTGTGTTATTTTTGTAGAGTAGAAAATAACACTATTTTGGAATTTCTGAGAAGTCAAGCAGGTCCATTCGCTAACAGATGTTATTGTTGCGGGCACTACCACTGTTAAAACTGTTGTTTATTGAACAACGTTTTATTGAAATTTGGATTTGTATGTTTGCGTTTTAATATTTATACAATTAATAAGTAAACGTACGATTTATCAAAAGGAAAATCTAACACGTAGGTAAGTGACTTATCAATAGGTAGCCCCTAACTTGATGAAAATAAAATTAGACAAGGAACTGATTTAGGAAATACCTTAGCTTTAGGAATCCCTAGTAATAGAGGGAATCCCTAGAAAGAGAGGGAACCCCTTGAAGATGCGTTAGTGAAGATGGACATTAACCACATAAATTATTCGGTACGATCAGCGAAAAGTTGAAAGTATTTCGGTCAATGTCAATTCAATGGAAACGCTAGACGTATATTGAAAATATTACCAAAAATGTATTTGTGGAAGAAAAGCTTAAGTGGTTACTAGATAATTCTAGTTATATCAAAGAAACCTTCTATTAAATTTTAATGAAATTGGTAACAATATTACTTGTTAAGTTGTATAGGCCATTTTAAATTTATATAAATCCTGAACATGGATAGAAATTTGTGTATCTGTATGTTGTACATATTTTACATGCAATTTAATTATATGATAGAGATTAATGGAACCGTATTTTATTACTTGATCGTCATGATCATCGTCACCATTACGTAGAAATAGAGCTTTAAGGGTATTGAAGTAAATAACAAATACACCAATCTTTGATACAGTGAGCTACCGTGAGTGATACAACTTGCAAATTTCTCGCGCAATTTAAAACTGAAAATTTACAGTTTGCATTTCTTTTATATGTATAGTGAATTTTATTAAAGGTTTATACACCGGGTGCTCTTGTCCTGTCACTCACTGCACTTATCCTAACAAAGCTCTTATCAGCGCTATATCAGTTATCATAAAAAGCTGTCATTCACTTAGTTAATTAAATAACGTAATCAAAATATGAAATTTGATCTGTCTCAATAAATTTGATATAAACAGTTCGCTTAAAAGTTCTACTGTTTATAAAACGAACCATGGTAAAATCAATGGATTTTCAAGCATGTTTCATTGCCCGAGACCACAGCGTATCGTCTTTCAAATCGTTCCATCCGTCATGTTCCAACTTCTTTCGTAGACATGTTTCCTTATTTCCTTTTTTCCTGCCATGTACAACCATGTATTCAATCATAAAATAGATGGCGTGATTCACAATTTTAAAATAAAATGGTAATTTTTATATCATTATCACCATGGTCAGAATATGGAAATAAAGTAAAACAAAAAGATATTGTAAAATACGAGTCTCATAAATATAACTACAATTTTATGAATTTTAACAATTTCATCAAAAAAATGAACTCTGTTACTTCATTTAAATTTAAATTAAAATCTTGGATTATTTAATGTTGCATTTTTTAATGTTGAAGATGTTTTTAACTAATAAAATTCATGTATGCCATTTATGAATTTTACTTTTGTTTTCTTGCATTTTTTCTTGCCACAATTCAAATTTTATTTCATTTAACATAACACGTTTGGACCTGTAATTTTTCATAATTACCAATAAATTTGTATTTGTATTCATAAGGCAGTATTTTTACTTAAATCTAAAAACCTTCCAAGTAAATACACTTTAGCCGTTAAAAGATATACATAAGTAGATTGTCAGAGCTTGCTATTTTATTTTTCATAAAAACCGCAATTAAGAATTTCGGTATCCAGAAAGTAGGTACATATGAAGATTCCAGTGTACAGTTGTAAGAAATTCCGTTATTATTTCACAAGATGGAAGGCAAACATTCCCTGCGGGTACGCTTATTCTGTTATTATTTATTTTTCATTCTTTCAAAGAACGGAGGTATGCTGTTGTAGATTTAGTCATTTGTGACTCGTATTAAAAATATAACAATTAAAAAGAAAATATATCTTTTGTATATAATATTTACTACAGCTATATAGTACTTTAAAGTCTACATGATAATATTAAATTGTATGTTTTCTTTCCTGAATGAAAAGGCAGTCCAGTCCGAGAGTCGAGGACAAGAATTTTACATTAACATTTGGAATTATTTAAAAAGCCAATTAGATTAATATTTAAATATAATTAAAAGCAAAACAGTGTCTGCAAATGCTAAATGCTATTTGCAGACACTGGTTTGCTTTTAATTATATCCCTGACTGAACATTTTGTGTAAATATAGAGTAGGTAGTCAAAACGTTTATTTTACTTAAAATAAGAACTCTTCCTTTTTTTAAAGCCCTTCAAAAAGATCAAGTTTTTCAGAAGACATTTCGCATTCGCTTACTAATATAAAGCGTCATCTAATAGAAATTTTATAGCCAACGTTTTGCATTGCTGATAACCGATTTGCATATATTATATCATTATTTTATTATTACATATTTTATGTAATTAAATATGTATCAAACGATAGTCATGACTAAATAATGATGTTCTAAAAATAGTTTTCTTTTTGTGTAAGTTCGCGTTTTACGGGTAGGATACCTTTTGACCCAAATTTAATAATAGTTTATTTTGTATTTTTATCAATAGCCAAATCGCATTCGAGTTTATAAAACATTTACATTCACGGTAAATCTCATTACAAATCCAGTAAACTCAAAATCGTTAGATACGTTTCCGAGAATACTGATAATAATATATTTATATAGGTAAATTACAAGAATTGCTCGCTTTATTATATAAGATAACGTTCTACTGAACTTATGAGAGGGAGGGGGGGTAATAGATAAGATAATAGAGTGAAGTATAAGTCTCCTTTTACTCCCGAGAAAGAGCAAGAAGACTTTTTCACTCCTAGGTCAAAAAACGTAGTATAAATACTATTTCACGTTTAGAATATACATGGTACTTCGTGCATTCTGTATTTAGTGGCATGAAGAATATTGGCATTGCGAGTACTTGTAACCAATCAGCATGCACCCTACCTACTCTCAATATTACTCAATATTGTAGAGGCGTTAATACATATGTGTTTGTTATTAATATTGCCCAGAAACGTTATTACAATCATCAGTTACAATACCCGGATAAAACCGAAATCAAAGGCTTTATTACATGAGAACAAGGCGTGGTAATTTAGCAAATCGATTATTACTAGAATACTAATTAATAATAAACGAATAATCTCCAATCTAAAAGGAAAATTGAGCTATGTTTATTACTATTATTAAAATAGTATTACTATTAATAATATTACTTAAAAAGGCATAGAATTATGTAGACATTACATAAGTGGTCACTGTTTATAAGATTTTGGTCTCCATTAGCGGGCCAAAAATGCTTTGTTGTATTTTTTAGCATTTTATGGACCTACTAATTGTAAGTATAAAAATTGGAAACTTAAGCACTATATATGTAAAATATATAACACCTAAAAGCCCCGAGTGGGTGTTTCATTTAAGCTCCCCCTCCCCCGTTTAAAAAGTTTCGGTAGCAGTTGGTCTGCTTCACACAATTGTGTAGGTCGTAGGTGGCCTATTTATTCCATCTGCCCATTTGACTCTTTGTTTCAATTTTATTTTCAAATTAATTGTAACATGGTCATGTGTTTCTTAAATTCATTTTTGCTTTAGCTACACACATCACACACACCTTAGCCTATGATCGTTCACTGCTGGACATAGGCCTCCCCCATTTATCGCATATTGTGGGGAAATGTGGCATTATCGCCACGCTTGGCAGGAGGGTTGACGATCGCAGTATGTTCCACCGTAAGAAAAGGATGCTGCTGCCCGTCCTCCGGTGGTTTTTACATCCAGACTCAAGACAATCAGACATGTTCATGCACACAAATGTTTGTCCAGGGTGAGAATCGAACCCACGACCTGCAGCGTTAAAGGCAAGTAGACCGAATTTATTTTCGAGAACTGTCGCATACGACATATATTATATTCGGGCGTATTTATTTTGGGTGTGGATGTTTCATGTTGCCTTAGACAAATTAAGAATATTGTGAAGTGAAGACCGGAATCTTAGACCTATTCTGTTATTTAAATTAAATACAAGAGAGAGAGAGAGAGAGGACTTATGTTCAATGTTAATTTTATATCACTGTCCAAGATAAATGTAACCATTTATATGTCATTGTATGCACCCAGGGCACTGTTCCAATCATCATCATCTCCCTGCCCTTTTCCCACTTGCGTAGGGTCGGCACAGTATGTAATACTCTTCCATATATCCTGGACTCTACTGTAGTCCACGCTGTAACTGGTTTTGGCTATAGTTTTACGGCCGGCCACCTGCCTGACGCCGACCCTCCTTGAGAATATATATACTCATATAAGGTATTTAATATGACATTATAAAATAGCACTGTTCCAATATAATCTTATATTTTACACAGCAGCTACTATAACGTGACTGATCCACTAAAAGTCGAGATGCTACCATGTCAAATTTATCGCCTTAATAATTTAACGTTTTTTTTTTAACAAAAGTAAAACCAACATCAAATTTGTACAATTACTAGATATTGCTAGCAGCTTCGCACACGTACGAAACATTAATAAAACGCAAAATAATGTTTTTAGAATGACTTTTTTTGTTATGAGGCATAGACTTAATTCATACGGCCTATCGTTTGCGTAATTACGTGTTCTACACACTACTCTACAGACTTATTTATTAGTATAAATTCTATTACGTCCATCCATCCATACATCTCATCATACCTATGATATATTCGATTCTGTTCCATAGGTAACAAGTGTCAAAAAGTTGTTGTTGTCAACATTACCATGGCAACTGATGTTGAAAGCAACCTGTTATTAAGTTTTTTTCTATTTATTATTCCTACATAATAGAATGATGTGATCAATGGGGGAGGTCTACGTCCAGCAGTAGACGACCATAAGCTGTGATAGATGCTTGTCCTTTAAGATAATTGAACATTTTCTTGGAAGTCACTAAACCATATCGTTACAAAAACAACAGAAGTGTATGTCATCACCTAATACGATATAATGGTTTTGTAAAATGATGGGATAGTAGAAAACACTCCTATAGTTACTGTCGTAACATTAATACGTTTTATGTACTCACCTATATATCATTATATACAATACTTATTTATACATTTGACACATATGATGACCTATAGATATTTGATACATATAGGACATGTAATTCCTGTTTTCATTTGGTAAGCTAATTTTAACGTCAAACAATTAGAATTCGTATTCACTACCATTTT
>DWLR01002652.1:0-14958 GCA_018246295.1 Papilio alexanor hazarajatica | reverse complement strand
CTTAATCTAGGATCGGTTTCTATAAGCCTTTCTAATTCCTCCACATTTATTGTAGGCGGTCTTCCTGGATGAGGTTCCTCAGAAAGTTCAAAATTTACTTCCCTGAACCTCTGGAACCAATGCTTAGCGATGTCATAAGAGAGCACACCCTTACCCATGGTTGCACATATATTTGAAGTTGCTCCGGTCGCTTTTCGACCTAAACGAAATTCGTGAAGTCGGAGTAGTCAAAATTCCCTACGAAAAATCTCCATGTTTCTTCTAAACTTTACTCCTTGAAGTTCAGTTGCGCAATGATCGAGTGATTGATTCATGCTCTATTTATATACTATGGTGAAATGCTCTAGAAGCTTCTACATTGTTCTAGCAATCGATCGAAAAAAGTAGCGGGTTTATTAATTGCCAACCTAATATTATTTATTTTACATATAAACAACGATCTATGTTATAGATATCGACATGTAAGGTTTGGTATATGTATATATTTTGACAATTATTTTCGTTGTACTATTTGCCCCTGTTGATAGCTAATAAGCTACCTAAGTATTTTATACTAGGAATAATAATAAATATAATAAGTTATAGAAATAATTGTATCAAAGAGTGATTTGTGATGTGATTAGCAGTGATGCTTCAACCTATCAGATTTAAAATCGCAGTTTCTTTAGAAATTATTGTTTATTAATAAGTGAATAAAAAGAAGATAACAATATCTTGTTAAACTGTTTTGCCTACGTTAATTTTTATTTCATTTCAGAGTTATATAAGTATGTAAAATAAATGTTAGTAAATAATGTTCACCTAGTTTTGGAAAGAGATTTCGTCTTCGTAGAGCGTTATCTCTGTCACACACTACGCATGGGACAGTTCGCGTTTTGTACGAAAGAGTAATGCTCTACGAAGCCGAAATCTCTATCCAAAGTTCGATATGCACAATTTATCGTCTACCACTGTACAACTTACGCAACGCCTTTATAATGGCAGGTGCCATCGCTCAGACAGCGCGCACTCCTGGGGCAGCAGTTGGGCGGTTGGGCGGGCGGGCTGGTGGCCCAGCGTACACATCCCTTCGACACCAGCTCCAGGCCCACATGCGACGGACACACGAGCGCGGCGCACTCGCGGCTCTCGTGGCCAGTGCATTCGCATAGCTCTGAACATCCGATATGAAACTCCTCACCTAGAAATCGTACGATGAAATAATTTATAAGAACATCTGTGTGCTTGATTGCAATTGTCATTATAAGATAATGAACAAGAGATTCATCAACATCTGTGTGTATCTGTATGCGATCTTAGACAAAACTAAAGGCGTAATTTATGTTACGGCAAAAGTGAATAATTGCTCATTTATCCTATTCTTTTTTTATCGTAAACACCTAGGAGCAGTGTATAATTTCATATCGCTCAACGACCTCATAGCATTATACATATTGACCGGTCGATGTGATAAATAATTATGCCTCGGTAATAATTACCCACTGTGCCCAATTCAGGTGGTAATTATTTATAATGCGAGCATTATGACAAATGCCCGTAATATAGAATCCCGCCATTCTGTTATTGACATTAACCATATCCATGATCAATCTTTTAAGGTTACTTGGAATGGTTACAAGAAATATTAGTAAATGATTTCAATAATATACTAATATTTAAAAAAATCATTATTAGAATTTACACTCTTAAAGATGTGGTTAGATTTGTGACAAAGAGTTTTGTCAGAGTATTTGTTATTATGTTATTTTAAAAACAAAATAATATTAATTTATACACACCAACAGCGTAAAATTTCCCATCTTGATGACATCCGATTTTGAACGTATCAACTGTCTCCTCAACCGGCACTTCATTCGCAGTCGAATCTGTTGCTGTTATAGTAAAATTGAATTTAGTTCCTGTTTCTTTTGTCTTCAAAATATAATCCTTTCCTCCTTCTAGATTCAGTATTAGATTTGTATATCTCAATTCTACGTCTTCGAACGTTCTTCCTCCATCGCTGCTGAGTAACAGATGTATTGGATCTTCACTGTTGTTCATATGCATTAAATTAACTTGCACACTATTGTTTTGAAGTACTGTTACTGATCCGATCGGTTCGGACAAAACCAACGGCCTCATTGTCGGTCTGAAGGATTCCTGTTCATCATCCAACGATCTTCCAGTCTGGTGCAATAGAGAAAGATGTTGTAAGGTACAAAATGTAATAATTCATTACAGTTAGTATTTTAATTCTAGATACATTCTCATTGTTTTTAATACCTATGCCTAGTGATTTTCGAAAAAACTAGAATTAAATTAAATTTTTATAAACATTAAAATAAATGTTTTTGGCGGACTAGTTGGCATGATTAGTAAGATGCATGCCTTTCACGTCGCAGATCGTAGGTTCGATTTCCACGCAGGAAAAACATTTGTGTGCATGAACATGTCTGTTTGTCTCGAGTCTGGGTGTAATAATCTATATTAATATGTATTTACAAAAGAAAAGTAGTAATATGTAGTATATCAGTTATCTGGTTTTCATAGTACAAGCCCCGCTTAGTTAAGGATCAAACGGCCATGTATGAATGTCCAAAAAAAGTTTCTAATCTTCGAAAATAATTAAAAATTAACAAGCAATCTCGTTCTCTTCTTATATAAGTTTATTAAAAAAAATATTACCTCTGGTGCGGTCTCAAAAAATGAAGCCATCGTTGATGTGGTCGTTGCTTTAGTTGTAGTAGTAGTCATCCGTAGTGTACTACTCGATGGAGGAATTGTAGTGGTTGTAGTCGACGTTGTAGTTATGGTTATATTCTCAGGTTCTTCGTGTGCGTCAGACGACACGTCGCAAACTTGTATCTCGCAGCATTCGTCGTTAGGATCTTGCACATTTATACACTTCTCCGAAGTCTGTAGTCGGTTACATCTATAAGATTTAAATTAACATTTCGAGATGTAAATGTACATATCCGTGTACATCTATACTACTCCTTAACACGTTGACTGCCATGGGGGCCACCGGTGACCGGCACTCGACTTGGCTACAGCGCCGTGGGGGTCACCGGTGACCGGCACTCGACTTGGCTACAGCGCCGTGGGGGCCACCGGTGACCGGCGACGCAGCAAATACAAAAAGTACATAATTAGTGTAAATATTGACACTGATACATTTTTCAATAATACCATTGTTACTATAATGGTTTGAAGAAATTAATGCAATGTAGAACACACAAAAACAATTTTATAAGTACATGAAAAATATACATATTATCAGTGCATATTGCGATGAGAAAAATTTACGTTGGCGCCTTGGGCAAACCATGGAAAATGCGCCTGGCAGTCAACGTGTTAAGAGAAAAGATTTGATTGTTTGTTTGTTCCGAATTAACTCAGAAAAAAAATTCTTTCAACGATAGAAAGCTCCTCTATCACCGAATAACATATATTTTTTATATGTATCTATCTGAATGAAGCTGGTTTGGGTTCGTCGCCTTAATATACGTATATATGACGCATCATAGTTACTTGTCTATTAGATTTGGGTAATTTAAGGTTCTCTTGTTGTCTAAACCTCATCGCAACTTATCTATGTCTTGTCTCCATATCTCTTTTTGGAGAAGTTATTTTATAATTTCCTTGGTGTGTATATTTCAGGAAATGCTGATGAAGCAATCGTATATATAAATGTGGTAACAACAGTAGTAAGAAAGAGATATTAGCGATACATTTGTGATTTTATTATTTTTGCCCTTGTAAAGATATATGTTACTATAATATTCAATGATTTATTTGAATTATTGTTATTTGCATTATCCACTATTAGACTAAGATGGCTCTGGCGCTGGTGCGACGGATTTACAGTTGTCATTTCAAAATTCATGAAAAGTTACTGACTTAATCTCTAACACGTGGTCAATAAATAATAGTCACTTCTGGCAACCCCTAATGGCCGGGGTAAGCTACCTGAGAATTTTAAAAAGGGTAGGAAAAGAACCAATTTTGTCATAGCATAAGTCATGGAATTTCAGATCATTCTTAATATTATTCTGAATACATAAAAAAGTCGCCACAATATTTTAGCCCCTCGTAATTGTTAACAGAACGCTACAAATATTTATGAAAAATAGTGTAATTTTTTTTTGAGTATTGGATATTATATACAATAAAGAAAATATGTCTAGAAAAATATTCTCTAATGCTAGAAACAATCATCATTTATATGTAAAAGTATACATTACTAGCCGAAATATTATTTACCGAGGTCTGCAGGAAATTACAGAATTCTCTTCGCACCCACAGGTCTGCTCACAGCCGATATTCCAACTAGATCCTACTGCATAAGTTTCATTTCCATATTTACACGTATCTGCTTTCGTTGCTGGAAATTGGTTAAAAACAACTATTAAAAATAACACAGATGTTAAATAACAAAAACAGCGGGTGATAAAAATAATGTTGAATATCCTCGAAAACATTACAGTTGTTAGTTTATGACATTACATTTATCAATAACAATAAGAAAATAATAAAATAAAATAACGAGTTTAATGGTATAATTAACACTATATTAATTACAATGTCTATGGCCAGCGTATTATTTTAACCATTTCAATTAATAAATTTTACAGAATTTAAATAAAGGAATAAAATTCTATGAGTTTATAACTTATAGCTCATAATGATGAGTTTGTCATTTTAATTTGAAAAAATATTATCTAAAATTTGTCATTTTATACTGGAAGGAGGGAAGCTTACAAACGGGTTACGAGATGTAAAGTGACCTATCTAATCAGCTACAATCTACCTAGTATAAACATACACATTTGTAACAATAATAGATGATTGTTAAGCTAATGTTAGAAAGAGCAGCCTCTATCTAACATTAGAACGGAAAAAAATAAAAAAGAATTGATTAAAAGAGGGAAAGATTTATTTGTTTATCGAGTCTTAAAAAGAAATGTCGGGTGTGGATGGACAAGTTGAAAAAGTTCATAGTCATAAAATAAACTTTATACCTCCAGTACCCGTAGAACAAGCAATGATAGAGCAGCATTCGTCTACTGGTGACTCGAAGCACAGGGGATCGTTCAGTCTTCTCCCCCGACGTGTGTACGGATGCTTGCAACGTGGCGAACACTCAAATATACCAGAAGACGCGCACTCACATGTCTCGTCACAACCTCTGTCTATCCGTTCGCCTACCTGCAATTACATTTCGTTTGGATATCATTTATTAACATCATTCTAGCGAGGTTCTCAGTACAATTTTACATATATACTATACTCAAATATAAAAATAAACTGTATTCTAATATGTATTCGATATGCAAGTTTTTTGTTTGTTTTATATGACAAAAATTGTGATTAAATTAATGTTATCCTTATCTTAAATCAATCATTTAAATGCAGTGTAAACAATAGTCAATTGTACACGTATTGGTTTATCCTGGGAATCAGACCAAGGTGCGGTTATGGCCGCTAAAATTATACTCGCCTTTGTAATATTTTCGTTATTTTTCTTTTGTAAATTTTTATCACAAAACAAACATGCTACAATATTGTCGGGCATTTTAATTGTATTTCATCTTAAATTATTGTATTAGCTTTAAGTAGTTTTAGTTGAAAATGAATTGTTTTAAAATAAATAAAAAAAAAACAAAGTCTCTGGCCTTACCTACGCCAGGGGGAGCAGCAGAGCGGCAAAAAGGCCGCCCTTAAATAAAAATATTGTCGGGCAACACTCAAAAACAAATACACCATTTTTTAATTCTTTGACTAACATAAAATTAACGTTATTTAAAACATACAACCATATAATAGTGTTTAAGTAAATAACGAAAAAATTTAAATTACCTACCTTATAAATGATTTCATTTTCTTTGCATATTTCTATTTCGTCCGATTTATCCATTGACAACAAAGGATTGAATGGAACTTGAAGATTTGTATAAAATTTGTCAGATATATCTTTACTCTTAGGCAAGCTCGTAATCAGTCTTGGTGGTTCATCGTCTTCATCCACATCCAAAGACACTTCGCTTAGATCTGACAGTTTTCTGTTTATATTTTGATTTGTTTGATTGTGAAGTGCATTCGCGAAGCTTTGTAACTCATCGACACTTAGGTCTAGTAATCTCGGCTTAGCCTTTAATATAGTATCGGTTAGATCTGTCATTTCTGTCATTGTATCTGAATCTATTTTAGAATCAGTGGTCGGAGCGGCAGCTGCTGTAGACTTTGTGGACAGTGTAGTGGTCGTCGATGTAATCGTCTCCGTGAATATCTTCTTTGGCTGCGCCGTTGTTGTGAAGAACGGTGGCATCGTGAGATGGGAGGACTGATGTTGTGCCACTTCTTCTTCATCGGTAGACATTTTACCTTAAAATAGAGAAGATACCTTATCAAAATCTAGATATATATGTGTTATTTGCTGTGATTATCGACTAGTAAAAGTTAAAAAAAAACAAAAGTTAAAACATTAAACTAGTTTTAATTAAGACATGAAGTTGACAACTTGTATTTTTATCAAATGTTTTATACAAATATTTTAAAACTACACATATAATTAACAACTCTTTTCAATCGAATAGAAGTAGATTAATCTTTTAATTTGTTAAGCTAACAGTTTCTACCGTAAAGTTTATAAGTTACACAAAATTAATTTATTACAGATGTATGATAATACATCTGTAACTATTGGATTAGACAGGAGGTAGTCGATCATCCTCTATCACTATTGCCAAATGTGATATGGAATAAGAATACATAAAAATAGCATGGCAACTAAAATTATGTATTAACAGGTTGGAATTCTTTGACCTCGCCTTAAGAAAAAGTATTCTACAGACGAGGTAACCAATTGAACTCAAAGAAAACGTTTCTGCAACTTAAAAAAAAACTTCATACAATTCTTTTTTTAAGTATGCTTACCAGATCTGAGAATCAAACTTGCTAAAATCGGATAAAATAACACCTGTACTTTTATGTTATCAGTTGATAATGTTAATGATAATTAATAAATATATGTAACAAAGTTGATAAGTTATTATATATTTATAGAAAAGCATGAAATAAAAGCTTAGTTGAATTATACTATATATTATAATATAATATAATTTTTTTTTTAATTTTTATAAAAAAATATGAAATTGTTTTTATTTATTTCTTAATTGCGTAGAAATACGTAAACGTTGTCGAAAAAAATTGCCGACAACATAAAATAGTTTAGTAACGGAGCAACTGTTTTTACCGCAGGTTTTCTGTTTAAGTTTCTTTCTCATTTGTAATTATTTTAATTAATAAAGTCTTACGTTTGTTGTCTTACAATTATGATGATTTTGGGATGAATAAAGTCGAAATTTATGTAGAAATTCGTAATAATAATATGTTACAGAAATTGAAAAATATCAAAAACTAGCGTGTCAATTCTACTAATAGTGTACGAGAAGGAAGTTTGAATTAATAATAATTTAAGGTTAATTATACTTATTAAATAATGGTTTTAAATAAAAAGAGCATTAGTTATATACTTTTACTAATGTTAATGTGTTTCTAATACATTTTGTAAATACAATTTCCGTATAAAGATATTTATAACTAAATTAATAAAAGAACTACATCAATTTCCGCACGATGATATTATTTTATATACCTGTAGATGATTTTATATTTGTTGCTTGAACATTTGTTTTCTGCATCAACGACTCTGTTGTCTTTTTCGTAGCGTAGGTGTCTGCAACTAGAAATCCATTTCATTTAATTGTAATCACAATGTTAACTTTTGTATTCTCTTTGATTATCTTTCAAGAAAAATTGAGGTGATTTATTTGTAAACATTACATTTGTGGATGATCTCTTATGGTAACGTCATTGTTTAACAACAGGTTAATAAACTTTCTTGTTGACACCAACATTAAAATAGAAAAGAATAACGGATTGAATTTTCCAATGCTTCGTTGAACTCATTCATAAAGATGATGCAAAATTATTGGTCCATCCTTGGTATTGTCACTGTAAAAGGATAGTCTCCCGTTGCGTGACCTGATGTCCATTTAAGAGGGGGGGGGGATATTAAATCATGTAAAATGCTAAAAAAAAATTACTAAATATATCAACATTCCATAACCAAGATGAATTAATGTGATATCATTAATTTTTTTCTCAAAACGAAGACGTAAGCTTGATAGCTGATATTTAATAGCAACAATAATCGAAACTTCTACTCCTATTAAATACAACCGAACGAATGAATTTTATTCTGTGAAGTATTAAAAAATTAAAGAATGTTGATTTGACTGTAATTAGTCTATCAGTGTTAAGTAATTTAATAATATTAATATTACGTAACAATTGTTATATGTATATAACAAGTAATAAACTTTATTGCATATTTAATGCAGTACAGCGAATAGGAAAAAATAGGACATATTTATAAATAGCAGATTAACTTGAAATACTAAATAATGTACCCGCTGAATAGAATTGCAACGTAATAACAGTTGAATTGCGACAAATTTGTTGTTACTCATTACTAACATTTATTACAAATCCTTGAACTAGTCGAACCTTGTTTTTTTAATTATGCAAATTGGGCGTATATTTTCGTTTTATATTTTATTTTAATAGTTACATAAGTTTACAAGATTGAGTGCCATATACCATTTTTTATTTATTTCGGAAACAGTCATATTATTATACACAGTTATTAAAAAATATTATTATATACATATATGTAGACTTCGAGTTCCATTAGTTTGTCATATTAAATATATAGATATGCCAAAAACGATAAAATGGAAAACAAACAGATTAAAAATACCCATGAAACAACATTAATTGGATAAGATAAACAAATTGTGAAAGAGTATTTGAGATTTTTTTTTAAATTTTAACAAAAATGTCATTATCAGCAAAGTTTTGATTGTATCAATCAACACTTCATCAAAAATAGTTACAAAACCAAAACTATACTACTACTATAAAAATATACTACTACTATAAAAAGGAACGAAGAATACATTCTTATTACGATTGCTTAGGTATTTTAAAAGCAACTTGTACCAATATGTACGGGGAGTCCACATGATTATGTAATGTAAATTATGTACTTTGTAAATGTAGCTAGTAATAGAATGTTAATATTTAATTGGAGTGAGTATGTTAGAAATTTCTATGTGAACAAATGAACAATACTGCTACACTCAGATTTGATTGAAAAATTGATTATAAGTGAAACACTAATACAACTACACATCTCTGTAACTTTTAGTAGGGCCTTAGAACTGATACTAAAAATTGTTACTGCTAACTAAATTACTGTATCAACAGAATTGCAAATTTTAAAGGACTTAGTGTAACGGGTGCAATATACGTTTTTAATATGCTTTTGTAGAATACCACAAACTCTAGAGGTTCTAGCTCTAGTAAATTTTGCTAAGTTCAAGTTTGCGAAATAAGCATTTAATTTCGAATGCTAATAGAACAATGACAGCAAATGGAAACAAACCAAACGTCTTTTGTTATACCTGTATACGATTCGGTATTGGTCACCTGTGACGTTATCGTCCATCCAGTATAGGCACTGTCTGCGCCTGAATAGTCTGAATAAAATTCAATGCTAACATTTAATATTATTAACATTTAATATCAAAACCTTATATATCATTAAAAATTTTAACTTTTTAAGATATATAATAAGAAAAGTGTAGTTTGAAACCATAGATTCTAAATCTTCATAAGTTCCTTACATTGAAATTCTTAGAACAGATAAAATAATTGTTTTAATTGTCGATGGTTAGATTTTTCATATTTTAAATACTGTGTTAATCATGGTTAGAAATAGGATAGTGTTAATAAATAAACTCTAATAAAAAAATTAAACCAAAACTAAATTATTTAATTTAATAATTTTAATAAAGGCTAAGGAAAGTATTCAGTATTCAGTATTCTGAATTCGTAAGTAGCCATAATTAATAAAGTTAAACGCATTTATTTACAACAATAAAACATAATTTGATAAGATGTTAAAAAAAACATCTAATAATGTTGGTTAGACTTTTGAGTAAAACAAAACTACGATGTCAAACAAACCTACCTAAACAACATATTAAAAATCAAAAATACCTGCTTCACGTTTCGTTACTGTAACCAAATACGGCTCAGTCGTCTTTAAAGTCTTTACGGCTTCTGTACCTAAAGAAACAAAATATTGAAAACAGTCACCATATTATGTTTTCATAGAAACAATAATCTTCGACAATTTTTATTAGATATTGGGTACAATTTGTTGTTTATTATACATATTGTGCACCGTCTAAACCTAGCCATAAGATATATGCATTCGATTCGAGTCGAAATGCTAAGTCAGCCGGAGACATTAACAAGTCCCATAAAACCGCTAATTATGAATTGCAGAATTGACTTGATAGCTCAGCGCCAAGTAAACAAAAGAAAATCAGTGATCAAAATAATACTAAGCAATCGAATAACCTAAAATAGAAAGATATAAATATTTCACTGCTACACAAGTGATTTTTAGATCGATTACTTTAGAAATGGTGCAAAGTTACAAAGTTTGTCTACAAAATTATATAAAAGTGTATTTTATACACAAGTTTGCACAGTGTTAACTTCTACAAAGTATTTTGTTAATTTTTTAATGTACCTGCTGTAGAAATATTTTCACTTCTTACAGTCTGGGATATTTCTGATATATTTGAATCAACACCATTGTCTGGAACTAAAAGCAGATTTATTGAATGTACCTTCCGAAAGTACTATGTGACAACTACAACTAAAAACACTAAACATTTTGTAGTAAATTTGTAAAAATGAAATTTATGCAAACAGGCCACCCTGTTTGCATTTGTTTGCATTGCCTCCCTCTCTAATCCAAGGAAAGGTCTTATTTTAACTATTCTTCTCTCTTTCTTACAAGCGGACAATGTAGCCGTCTCTTGTGTAAAAGTTGCACGATTTTAATTTGCAGCAATGGTCCGCTTGGTGTAAACGATGGATATGGACAAGTGGGGGAGAAAGGGATGGAACAGGGACGGGGCCTGCGGTGTGAGATGCCTCACTGCCTGCACAACAGACGAAATGCAGAGGTATGAAAACTTCCACACTCACTCGTATTCGGTGAGATCGTAGCCTACCACAACTGTTTCGACCTTTCCTTTTGTGCAGAGTACACTGCACAAAATATTTTACTTCTACCTCAGAATCGAATCTATCGATTTTCCCTTATCAATATATACCTTGTGAGTTAATTACTTTTAAAAAAATGCATTTTGTACATATTTCATTAAAAGTATAAAACGCATAACAATAAAGTGTAATGTAATTTACTTTTAACAAAATTATTATTAAGTTTATCTTAGAAGATAAAAACTTATCTCACCATTGCAATCTATAGATGCCGTTAAAAGCAAGCGTGGGAAACAGCAGCATCAGCATGTGACCTCTAATTTGTGTGACGTTAACTAAACATGTTTCGCAATCAGTGAAATAGACTATAGAGATTATCATTGAGAACTTATATTTGTAAAAGACGTTAATTTAAGCTATTTCTATTCTACGCTAGTTTTATTTATTTAACAAAGGTAAAAATAAATAAAAACTTTTGTTATATATTGAAAAAACGGAAATCAATCATAGAGCTCAGGTCATAAAATAGCTCGATGATATAGGAAAGTGAAGTCAGAAAATCTAGATAGATAATTTAATGTGAAAGTTATCGTATAACTTCAAGAATACTGATATAAAACTATTAATATGGCAGATATAGTACCTTTCGAAGTTTTTGATTTTATTTTTGTATTTATCATTAATGTAAAAACTCTTGTCGTGTTTACCGTTAAGATTGTATCTGTAACATCATTACATTTCTTTTGGTAATCTATGAACTTTGCATATACAAAAAAGTGTCAAAAGGTTATTTTACTTCGAAAATAAAATTTAAACGTAAATTTTATCACTATGACTACCGCATAAATATATGTACATGTTTTATTCTTAAAATATACTCCAAATTAAACAATTTATTTGATGATGTATCTTAGATAATTAAATCAACGAATAATATGTGCTACTTCTAAAATTTTCTTATAAAAAGACGAAGAGCCTAATTGGCTAATTATCTACAATTATGTTTTATAGTACTGCTTGTACAAGCTGCTGAAAATAAAATAAATCAAAATATTTATATGTACCTGAATTATATTCTATATTTTTTATTGACGTAGAATCTGCTGTGATTTTCAGCGTTACGACAGTTCCTGAAACTATAAATCCGTTTCAATAAATATCTGCCAATAAATATCATTACATGTACAAGATCACACTAAAATGTATGTAAATATTTCAAAAAAATGTTTTAAATGTATTTGTAATTTTAACCACAAAAGAGACCTAAAGAATATCAGAATCAATCTGATGTCTTTAAGGGTATGTTCAATAAAAATCCAGAAGTAGTTTTTTTGTAACATTAACTTAAACAGACAAATGAAAACTATAACACATGTCTACGTAATAAAGCGAGAGAAACGTTCAAGTTATAGAGTACAAAACTCATTAGCAATGAAAGAGCAACTTCGAAAAGTAATTTAGGAATGATCTAAAATTTGACGAAACAATTTGAAATGAAATGTAATCTGCAATGTGCTTCCATAAAAGAAGTACCTGTGGTTGGATCTGTATTGACATTTTGCCAATCTATCCTCTTTGGCGTTACGTCAAGGCCTGTAACTGAAATTTATCCTCTTTAAATTAAGTACGAATTTTCCTACCGAATTCTTCTTAAAATAATTACAATGAACGCTTTTTAATTATAGTTTAATGTATTTCTTTTATCAATAAAATAGTACGTGGTCATAGCTTCAGAACTTCTAGAGACTTGAGGGACAATACAAATTACTAATTTTTTTTTTCATTATTTGATATTCATAATTCAATACTCTACTTAAATTTCCAATATATTTAATATAAAATATCATTAAAAATACTTGCAAAAGGATAATTTCCTAATTGAAATTACAAAGAATATTTAAACTATAATGATTCATACCTGTAGACGAGTTTTGATTTAAATGCGTTGTTAAAGATTTATTCGATTTTGATGCTTCTTCAGTTTCTGCAACTAAAGCCGATCGATTGACAACTGACCGAAAAGTTAACTTATTCATTTTTCTGCCACACATGCATTATCATGTCTTATAAAGCCATACATTCATACTTCCACTCTCAATGTTTACGGGAACACTTAACTTGGCCTTTGTTCATTTTGCTGACAATCAAGTGGACTCATTTTAGCTCCATAAAATTCTTCATACGTTTTGTCTTTTATAATTTTACATTCCACATCCAAAAGCGTTAGTATTATTAGATTAATTATTCCATATTTAATTAACATATTGTCCATTGTTAATATTTTCATTTTGACTTTTGTCATTCCCCTCATAAAACTCTTAGCTTAAGACTTTAAGTTTAGCTTGAGTGATGATGTAGGGATTTACAACATATTTAGCAGGAATGTAAAAATATCTGAAAAAAATTTTTGGCTAGCGTAGCATACTTTTTATAGTTGTCATCAATAAGCGTATGCTAATTTAAAACAAGTACAACGATCTACTAACGCTGATAAGAATCAAAAATATATGTTAAAATATTTGAAGTGAAGAAATCTTGTTGCAAAAATTTATTGAATACCTGTAGATGATTCTGAATTGGGAGTTGTCGGATATGACTCTGAACTCTCTGTAGTCGTTAAATTTTCGTCCGTTACTGTAACTAAAAAGCCGAACCATTAAAAATAACAATACAATGACACTGTATGTCATACTCTACATAGTGTGATGGTGTGACTGACTGATTGGCGCAGTGGACACTTGCCTTTCGCGCTTCAGGTCGTGGGTTCGATTCCCACCCAAGACAAACATTTGTGTGCATGAACTGTTTGTCTTGTGTCGTCGTTGTCTTGGATGTAAAGAAGGTGGACGGGGCAGCAGCGTCCTTTTCTTAACACGGTGGAACATACTGCGATCGCCAACCTGCCTGCCAATCGTGGCGATTATGTCACATTTCCCCCCAATGATGCGATCAATGAGAGAGGCCTATGTCCAGCTGTGAACGATCATAGGCTGAGGTGGTGGAGGTGGTATGTCATACTACAGTTAAAATCTAAAGAAAAATTATTACAACGCAGTTCTAGACTACAGTAAAGGAATCGAGTGAATTGACAAATAAAAATAATATTGATGTCTCTTTATTAGACAAAAAACTTAAAACGGAAACATTTCGTCTAATGTTTTTCGGTGCAGAGAAAGTTAAAACTACAAATTGAGGTTGCAATAGCCAATGCAAGCAGTTAAAAGTGATCAGCCGAAGTTAGAATTGACGAAACAATTTTACCACTACAAAAAATAATTCACTTTAATGAACAGAATGAAAAAGAGGAGGTTGTACAATATGGTTGTAAATATTTGTGAAAAATGTATCAATGTAAACGAAGAATTCTAAATACAAATTGGTTTTTCTCTTCACGTTTTTAGGAAGTTTTGAATGCACTTTTTTGTTACTACGAAAACTGTGAATCGAAAACAAATTCTATATATAATACCTATAGACGACTCTTCGCCGGTCGAAGTAGACACATCAGCGGTTATGATCGTGCTCTCAGTGTCTGCAACTAGCGAAGGAAATGTTTTTAAATTATTTATAATTAGGATTAAACTTTATTCGTATAAGTTATTATATTACATAGTATATATGCACGAGGAAAATATACACTTTTTTGTTAATAACTGAGTGTGTTTATTTAAATCGTTTAAATAAATACAAAACTGAATTTAAATATTTATAATAAGCTGCTGAAAAATCAAAACTTGCAAATACAGGGGTATAGGCTCCGAATATGATTTTGTTCCATTCGGTGTCGAGACCCTTGGTCCGTGGGGTCCTAGCGCTATAAGGCTTTTT
>DWLR01002651.1:0-14958 GCA_018246295.1 Papilio alexanor hazarajatica | reverse complement strand
CAATAGGGATCATTTTGACATGAACATACCGGTTAACAAGCTGGTTTTTTTTCACCTTATAACACGTGTGGAATATTACTAGATTATACAATTTATAGTTATCATATTTGCAATATAATTCTTTGGTTTGCTTTCATAAGAATTGCCTTTAAAATATATATTTAAAAAAAACGCTAGTGCGCCCAGCAGACGTCTTACATAAACAATAACTTGCCTGCACATACAAAATTTATTTTTACCAAAATTGGTATAGTTGTTTCACAGAAGTTTGTTCAAATATTTACATATAGTGTGCCGTACAAACAGGTTCGGGCTCCCGCGGCACAGGATCCTTGATTCTATGCGTCACATGTAACTATTATAATATGAATAAAGTAAGATATCACTTACCACTTGATCCCCCGTTCAGAGCTTGCAGGTTCGTTATCACCCTGTCAAGTTTCAGTCGAGTCAGTAAGTAATGGTCAAGTCCGTTGCCCACGAGTGAGGCTTCCCTGATGCAACCTTGTTAATCAAACCCTGTTCGCGCGTTAAATTTGTGCAATACATTTTTAATTTCAATGACGTCTTCGATACTAATAAGCGACCCGGAACGCAATTAGTAGGCGACGTCCAACAGTGACTGATCCGTATCGTAATGGAATTTTCGACCTCAAGAAAAGTTAGAGCACTTTGAATACTAGAAAGACATTTTTTTAGTAAATGGAGTCATTTTTTTAAGTTAAAAAAAAAGCAAAATTGCATTCAACAATTACTATTAAAATATGCTTAACCCCGAGAATCAAATTAAGCTTAAATCTACACTTTTAGAATTAAAAGAAAAGTAATGAATAAACTTGGTTTTTTTTTTATCTCAAGTATTTGGAGTACTTTTCCTGGAGGTGACATCAAATATTGTAATTCTGTCCTATATATTTACATAAACGCTCTTTATATGTAAGTATGTATGAGGAATTTCACTGTATAGATCCATTTAACTTTGTCCTCTAACCTTTATTAAAAAATGTTTATTATTGCACAGAAAAACGCAATGCTGCGTGCGTTGGCTTGTGGAGCGTTACTCCCGGAAGCGGTTTTGTGGAGCTTCCTCGTCCAGTTGACGGCCGCTTTGCGCGCCATACACACCGCCGGCCTAGCTTGCAGGTAAACAAAATTTAAGGTATTTTTGATGGATCTTTGTAATTTTCAATGTCTCTTATATATGTCATCAATCGTTTGTGAGCTTTGTTGTGTATATAGTCATCAAAATGGGTTTGTTTGTGTGGTATATGTGTGTATTTACACAGTAGATTGTATGTATGTAATGGTTAAATTTCACATTATCATTGTTCCCCTGTCCTGCTGTCCTTATTATGTGTGGTTAGCGCAGCTGGTTTTCGTTTTCCAAATTATTTTACCATAGACCTATCATTACCGTTATATCCTTGTCTGATGCCATTCTTCTGTCCTCATGTCCCATACCATGCTCCTTAATTTTTTTATTCATTATCCATTTGTGTTACCCCACATATCCATCTCAACATTTGAATTTTTGCCGCAAGTACCTAAGTATCCTAGTGAAAAGCGAGATGGATAGAGTGTCAAATGGATTAAAAAGAATGATAGCAAATAGAAAGACAAAAGTCCTAAGGTGGTTACATTTATATGTAATATAAATGGGTTTATAGTATTACGATCTAATAAAATTATTCAGAAGAAATCGAACTTTACTTGCCCAACACTGGGATCCATAATAATAAATTTCATAACCGCTGAAATATTTATGCGTATACTTACGTATGTTTCACATTGAGACCTAAATTCTGTACACAGAAGGTAAATCTTAGTTTTAACGCTAAAATTCGTAAATTACAAAATATTTGCGTAAACCAATTTTTTTATCACATTATCTTATAACATAAGCTATCCATGTTATACGTTTTCATTTTACTTTATCTTACAATTTCCACAAAATTACAACATTTTCGATGACAATATAAAATAGTATAATGGCCGCCTTCTATAGTATATTGCGTTTGTTTGTTTACAAATTTTAGGTTTTGATTTGAAACAACGTATAATTATTTGCGCAGGACCTTGGATCCATCTAAAGTAGTGATGAGTGGATGTAGAGTGCGCATTTCATGGTGCGGAACTGCCGATGTACTGGAACACACTAATTCCATTGACATTATTCAGGTACACATTTAACAGTATTTTGTAATGTAACATTCGCTAGTTGTGGCTCGAGTTTCACTTTGTGTTGTTATTAAGATCGTGTTTTTCGGAAGACATTCAGTATTTGATATCTAGCATCATTTCATAGAAATTTCATAGGTAGCAGTAAAATTTGTATTGTTATCGACCAATTTAGTATACCAGTTTATATCGGCGAGTACTTAAGTACGTAACTTAAGCTGTATTTGTTTGGTCGCTCGGTTGGGCCGCTAGTTAATGATAAACTGATTGTTAAGCATGTTCACTTGAATTGATAATGAAAATTTAGTATAATGTTTTGGGTCTTTTTATTTTATTTTCTGTTATGTTAGATAAAGACTAAACTGTTTTACTTCAATTTTTACTTAAGTTTAGTTCAACGGAATGGGTTATTTACACACACACACATACAATTTTCTTGGTAATTTTAGGTTTTAATGGTTTCTTTTATATTTCCCTTAGGCCCAGCAAGAGGATTTGACAGCTCTAGGTCGACTGGCCCTTGCCTTAGCCTGTCGCAGCATGCACTGCGATAATCTGGCAGCATCTATGGATCTAGTCTCGAGGACCTATTCCCCAGACCTACAGAATTTGATAATGTATGATAAATTAATAATTGTAATTTTATAAATGAAATTGTGTAACACATGCTTTTGTCTAGAAATGGACTGATATAATCTGATGATTATAACACCAAGTGATCGTTTAATAAACTTCAAGTACGCAGTTTAATTCCAAAATAATTGTTTTGAGAATAAAAAAATGGAAAAAGATGAATAATAATTTAAAGCTGTTTTGATACGTAAATATCTCAGACCCGTGATGTTTTTCAATACTCACATTTCGATTGATTTTGACCTGCATTCGAAAAAGTTGTCGACCCCTGGTATAACTAATATTTGTAGTTGTAATCTTTAACATATCTATTTACCTAATGTAGTTCTATTTCATTAGATTCTTGTTGACGAAATCTCCCGGTCGACGCACCATTACTGATCTCATGCCAATGATAGGCGCCAGGTTTTATACTCAGGTAATTGTTTTTATTCTCTTTTACTTTTCTATATAATTTATTTTAAAAAAAATAACCTTAGTGATATGATGTAACCAAAATTATAGTGAAGAGAAATTAATGGACATTGGGAATTTTTTCAAGTATGATGATGAATGAAGTTTAGGATACCAGTGGATTGCTGACTTAGGAAAATTATTACTATAAACTTACTTTTTGATTTGATCTAAATTTTTATCCGATTGCCCAAAAAAGGAGCATATGTATGTATGTATGTATGTCCATTCCATTGTGACGATATTGCGGTCTTAACAATTGACTGATTTTGAAGAGTGAGGTGTCACAGGATTCCAATTCTTCCACGGAGTGTCATATGTCGTAATGAATGATAATATCTTTTTCTTATACTAAAAGGTGGCAAACGAGCAAGCAGTCATCTAAGTGACCCCTACCCATAGACATCGGCAGCAAGCATTTGCGAGTTGCAGATGTGTTGCCTACCTTTAATCTATTAAGTCTCTTCTATCTATTCTATCCAATCTTTGTCTACAAAGAAGGAGACTAGACAAAAAAATTGACTTCTTCTGTCCATGTTAGTTACGGTGTGGCAGGATATATCCTGCCACACCGTAACTAACTAAATAACTAAATACTAATAACTAAATACTAACTAAATACATGTATACATTGACTGGTATACATGTATACAAGTACAGAACAGAAGTAGAAATACAACACACAGAAGACACAATAAAAAATCGAAGAGACAGACGTACTGTCGGAATAATCACGAAATGTATTAATTACAATCGCTTTAGTAGCGCGTGAAAACGGGTACGTAACAGAGCGTAGTTTGAGTATTTGCACTGCAAATACCAATGACTAAAAGGAGCGCCGGTGCGTGCGCGGTACCATTTTAGTGGTGAGGTCAGCTCTACGTTACCGTTTAAATGAACCAATTACAATTTAATATTTGAAGTTGACGCGCGCGACGTCGACCAATCTGCAGGATTAAGTGTTAATGTACTATGTGAATTTCTCAACTGTTAACTACCTACACTTAATAATTAATAATAAAAATAATGATAGAAGATTAAATGATGTGTTTGATTACTAATATCGAACTGTTTCTGTCAAAATTAGGTAGAAGCTTTGGAGCGTAGAGCAGATGTATTTGAAGAGCAATTGGCACACGAAATCGATAACGGGCGCCTCCTGAGAATCCTGATTAAACTTGGTGTTGTTAACGAACGTCCCGAGTGAGTATTTTATTTTCTTCTCAATTTTATTGTTTCATAAAACACCATTTATCGAATGTTTAATTGCACTAACACCTGTCAGAGAATTCAAGTCATTTAAATAGCTTAGAAATTATGACAGGTTATAAATACCTGTCATAATTTCAATAAAAAAATGTCTCCTCTGTTTTGAGTAATTTTATCAATATATTGGATATTAATAAATTTTATAATAATAATAATAAATATGTAACTGAATAAAATTTACTAATTTGAAATTTTTCCAAGCAAAAAAATAATATTAATAAATTAATGATAGTTAATGACTCAATTACTGGTATGAAATTTAGTCACAGTGTGTGATCAAATTCAAGAGTATACTTATCTTTGCTGTATTTTCTTCAGATTGAACATGGACCCGGAGTGGTCTGAGACTGGGGGCCGGTATATGCTGAAGTTATTCCGTGACTATGTGTTCCATTCCGTGACCGAGGACGGACGCCCCTGGTTCGATCAGGCCCATCTAACGAACTGCCTCAATCATCTCGACAGCGGCAGCAATACTAAGGTAACTCTGTTTGTACAAATAAATATGCACGCCTGCAACCCAGAGGGTAGACAGTGTGTATGCATGACTGAATGTTTAGAGCGAGGTGTCATTTGATTCGCATCCTTCCCCAGAGTGTCAGTGGGATACATTCAGTCTTGTTTATTGGTCTTTCAAAATAAATTTCTATTTCATATAATATTAATTTCAACGATTATTAATTTCGATTATTTCGCAGGTGGTGTTGATGTCACGCGACGAGCAAAGTGTGTTCGTGGTATCGTACGCTGAGCTGAAGCATTGCCTCGAGCAAGCTGTCGACGAAGTGTTGCAGTCGGCCTTCTTGTGACAACTCTCGCCTTGCTCAGTCGTTCCACTGGACATACATTAGCCGCACATAACAAAACAAACCAAATACCATATCACTATACGATACACACACTTTTTTCTTCTTCGTGTTACGTATTTTGATGTGGTAATAATTTTTTGCAATGGTCGCTCCGTGTTTTTGGCCTATATTCAGTAATCTATGTATTTTATGTGCGTGGACGCCCTTTACTTAAAATATAGTCGTCTGATAGGAATATGCGGCGCCAACGGGGCGTCTGTTGTACGATCCGTCTTTGGGAGCGACAACGCAGTACTGAGATGATGCGATCTCATTTTTACGAAGCGGAATGCGTCCGCGGTTGATGCTCTACGATTTGACATCAGTTTAGAATTATTTGGATATTTTTTTTTATACAATGTGGATGGCAACGGATACATGAATGAAAATGTCAATATTAAAATCTTCTCTAACGGCCACTCCCAAGCTTTAAGTGTACAATTATAGTTTTGTATTGCGCCGATAACGAACAGCCGCCAAAACAGACGCGAACAAAACGCCACAAACATTCCAAAACTAAAATCGAAAATATGTCTTGTGAATTCAAAGTTTTTCAGTGCAATCAGCTCAAGAAATATCTAGATATCGGACAAATATATTGTCTATTATAGTTGAGGGTGGTTGGTTGCAAGAGGTATTTTTTGGGGCTAATTGTTGCTGTTACGACGGACCTCAGTCAAATTCAAGATGGTGGACGTGGATACACTGTAGAGTTACGTAGATCTGAATTTGTAAGCCACGTGGGCAGGCTGCTTTCCAGCCTTGAAAGCTTGATTTAAAATAACTCACCATTACTAATATACTTAGAATAGTTAAATGTATAGTTGTGAATTCACACTGGGATGGGATATACATCTACTGGTCTTTATAAATACATTGTCAATGTTATTTCTGCTACAATTTTTCCGAAATCTGAATGTTCTTAAAATATAAGATTAAATCATACATAATATACAATTCAAATTATTTAAGTCATCGCCACTGCAAATTAAATACAGTGCTTTAAAAGTATCGCATGTTTCAAAACACCCGTTCTTTTCCTGTTTTATGATTTTGAAGAGTTCAGAAAAAAGTTTTTTTTTTTGTTGTGGATTACCCCCAGTTATTAAGCTACTTAAAATGTAACTATATCTTATACATTTATTTTATTTGACAGATACGCGCATTAATTAAATATGTTTCAATGAATGTTATACTCAAATTAATTAAATTGTAATTGAAATGCATAATTTTAGTTGGCAGGTGCAATTAAATTATAACATTTTTAATTTGTTCTTATATTATTGATCTTTTATTACAAAAGTTCTAATGTACGTGTCCTTAATTTAATTAAAAGAAATATCTTTTTCTTATAAAATCCTAGTAATTACGAATGTGAACTGCAATTTTATGATTATTTTAATTCTTGATCTTTTTTTTGTTATGTTCAACGAATTTGTCCATAATTTAATTTAAATGATTTTTTTATGAATGCATAATATGACGTGCAATCAATTATTTTTTTCGTTAATTGTAAAGAAGTTATTGCAAATTCCGATCTACGTAGAGGTTGCACTACATCCTCTACATCCTAAAATTCAATTGAGTTAAAAATATTTTGAGATAATTTTAAGTATATATTTTTTTTAAGAAATAAAGAAATAAATCAGCTGTTGTGTTTTATTTCCATCAACTATTTCATCATCATGATTAATAATCAAAAGATAGAACGCTCCACACTTGAAACGTGTCACTTCAAAGAACAATGCCCACCTGTCTTAAAGATTCGATAGGAATATGGAACCATTTTCTTAACCATATCCAGTGAAAATCCGACAGTGAAAAATTAAGTCCTTTTTAAAACTACGTAATATTCTGTTTTAGACAAGCTTCTGATACCGACTTTTATTTCCTACACCAGAAAAATAGTGATTGGAGGGCAAAAATTTATTTGTCAGCTAGAAGCTTAGTCTTTTGCAGTAGCTTATTTTTTTATAGAAGAAGGGATCAAACGAGCAACTGGTACTCTAAAGCAAGTGATCACCGCTGCTGATGAACAATCGAAACACCAGAGGATCTGCAGATGCGTTGCCGTCATTTTACGAAGGAGCAAGTTCTTTTATTGAAAAACCTTAATCGTATTGGATTAGAAATATCGCTGGAGACAAATTGTTCCACAACCCAGTTGTACGAGGCTGGATGGAAGTTACTTAAAAACCACGCGGTAGTAGAATGGCAACGATCAAGGTGGCGGGGATGGAACATAGTGCTCTGTCGAGTTGTGCAATACGAAGATTAGGGGTAGGAATTGTAAATAATATTCCCGAACAGTCCTCAAAGGTAGAGACGGTAAAAAACGCAAATAGAACTCGATCAATAAGAGCTCGTTCATTGACGTTTGAGTCGCTCGTCATCTTACGGTGTCCAATGAAATACGATGATATTTGAGAGCTCCAGCTAAGCTTGCACCTTATACGGCTATAAGCGATGGACTGGTATGAAATATTGCTACGTTCTACTGAACGTACCACCTTTTTTTACAACATGAAAATGCATTACCGCATATTCCCTCACCGTGGAGGCAGTGGGGGGTTATGTGTGGCTCGCCTCCACTTCTCGAGTGGAAGGAAGAGTGGAAGAATACACACTAAAAACCTGTTGATGGTCCACTTTACTCTTTGCGGATGCCACGGGCGGACTTTTGTGTTTCTTCCGCGACATCCGCAAGCTGGCCCCAGCTTATGGTGCTGGGGCTTCCGCACCAGGAGGGGGGGATCCGCCCACCCGGTCCCCTTCTAGACGTGTGGGCTATTGGGTCGGTAGGGACACCCCATCCCTACCGGCCAACACCACTAGGGGGGAGAGCGAGGGCGGCGATATATCACCGCCTTCGTCTTCACACGTCTGCGCCGGAACGAAGGCGCTAAGGGATCGGCCTCGCGCTCCTTTGCTTCCTTCTCCTTCCGTCGTCGTCGTCTCCTTCCTTCCGATTCGGCACAGGTATCGCCCGAAACACCCGTGTCCGGACAGCACCTGTGTGAGACGAAACTACCGAACGTACCAAGCTCTTTGGAAGCCAACTTGGTCTTATCTTCTAGATTATTGCAAAATCGAACAGTCGCACACAGTTCATATGTCAACGCTGAAAATACTAACACTGCCTAACGCAATAAGGGGAATATTATCTAATTAAGGCCTGGCGTCTGATATTTGTTTCTGTCGCCTTTGTTCTATTTTCGATCAACTCAATACTTGATCGTAGTCCTAGAAAAAGACGATTAACCACAGCAGCACAAACAAGTTGTGATTTGTCACAGAAAATTTGTCGTTGCGGTGATTTCCCGTTAGATCCGTGCAATACCTATTATTGATGATACTGTGATACATTTTTTCGACTGGCACATAATAAATACCAGCGTGCACCCGATCTAACGCGGTGCGTAGCATATAAATACAAATAAAAAGTTTCAAGGAAATAAAAATCAAAACAGTAACAAAATTACAAAAAAGTCTTCTGTGCCTGGCTTTGTCTGTGTCTTCCAAAAACATATATTTCTATCAGTTCACGGATCATGAAGCATTGTAGACCTTAGTAGCAGTCTTGTATGAGCTTTAATATTAATAACAATTTTAGTACGAGAGGTATGAATTTCTTCAACTCATCTTGATGGGCAAAGTCGCTGATAAAAGAAGTGTTGGTCGTCGGAAAAAATCATGGTTGAAAAATATTAGAGTAGACTGGAATCGCAAGTGCCGCCCAACTGTTCCGCCTCGCAAAAGACAGAAATAGATGTGCTGAACTGACTGCCAACCTTCGTTAATCGGAGAGGCACTTCAAGAAGAAGAAGAACAATTTTGGACATATTTTACTAAAAATTCCAATTCGAATATAACTTTTTTTAAATACGAATTTTAAATGGGCAACTGCATATATTTAGACGATTTTTAAAATATCGGTTAATATTCGAAGTTTCTTACCAAATCTTACCGGTTATTTTGAATCACTAGGATCCGTCTTACATCAAATGTGACGTGACGTTTTAAGACATGAAGTATTTGTGTTTGTGTGTCAAGTTTTTAACTGTTATAAATTTTTTAATGTTATTTTAATGATTTATTGAATCGAAGGCATCTACTTATAAATGAAAGAATTTAAATAATATTGCAAGTTTAAATATAACGTTCAAGTGTTTACATATCAGAAGATACTTTATGCGTTGTTTTAAAACTTTACGTGTCACATTACGAAAATTTTGATTTGTCATTAATTTATTGAAGGTGGAATAAACTGATATTCCTAACTTCACTTAAGGAATGAATTGATGTCCTCGACGATTGTCTTTAAAAATAACCCATTGAACACAAATATTAGCGAGAATGGGGTTAGGAGGTTATTCAATGCCGGGAAAGAAATCTTTGCTGTGGGCATACGTTCTGTGGCTCTTTGGCGGTATATTTGGCCTACATCATTTTTATTTAAGACGGGACCGGCACGCATTTGTTTGGTGGACTACTCTGGGCGGATTTGGCATAGGATGGCTGAGTGAGGTGTTTCGTCTTCCGCGTTATGTCAAAGATGTGAATGAAGATCCCCAACAAATGCAGGAGGTGATAAAGAGGATCCTGCACAACAAAAGGGTACGACTATTATGAATTTTGGGGTTAATTTTTCCTTTCAAAAGTTAAAGGGGTAAATGGACCCCCATGATTACACCTTTTTTTATCCAAGATATACAATAGAAAATCTGAAATTCGTGTATAAAACTCCTGTCTTCATTGATTTTGATTGTAAAATATGTTCATGGCAAGACATATAGTAGTAGTAGTTGCTGGCAATTTTATAGATTGTAAAGACCAAAAATGCATACAAAGCTAGATTGTCCTTAAAATAACTAAACCATTGTTGGCGCAGCCATTGCATAAATGAGCCAAGAAAAGACCAAAAAAATTGTACAATCTCACAGAATTCTGGCATTTATATTGAAGACTGAGACCTATCTCATCTTGATCTAATAAGTCATATTTTTTTGTTCCATGCTTTTATCTATTAAAGCCACTTGTTTTTCCAATACTAAGGATACTTCTTATGCATGTAAAACTTCGGATGTTGATGTACCAGTGGTGGTGGTACTAAATATGAGTTAAGCGGCTACCTCATCAGCTGTCTTCTAATATAAAAAAATGTATCGTTGAAATTGAAAAAATTATGTTCACCTTCTTTCAGCCACCATTCTCAATGAATCGCTTCACTGGAATGTTAATGGTGGGCTATTCATGGGGACAGATGATGATGTCGGCAGTTCCACCTGATAATTTCTGGGGCATAAATTTAAGATATCTCAACTATCTTATACCCTTGGTTACAGCACTTGGTAAGATTTTTGAAGTATTGTCAATTTCCTAGGAAATATATTTACTTGGATGATTTATAAGAGTTGCGCTTTCTACTTAGATGTGTGATTTAATAAAATAAAATTGGCATTTTCTACTTTTCTGTATCCTAAAATTTCTATCCATAGGTGTGTGGACAGTGGGTAATATTGGACGGGAACAAGGATCTCTCAAGTGGCCACTGTTGGCTGCATATGCATCCTATCCTATTCGCTTTTATATTTATGATGAAACTGTCTGGTTCACTTTGATGGTTCTGGTTACTGCACTTACCTTTGACTCATTTTCAAAAGAGTGGAGAAGGACTCCAAAGCGGCGTAATCTTCCCATGTGAGTTTACATATTTTTTTTAACATATTTATTTACCTTTATATGTAATATTTCTAACATTATATATTTTCAATTTTGCCATTGAGTTTTAAATTAAAATCATTCTTGTCATGCTTATATTAGTTTTACTGGAATGTTTGTAACATTCCTTTCAGCTTGATTTTCCCCACTATACTTCATAATGACCACTGGAGAAGTGGCAGCAGCGTCCTTTTCTTAGTATGGTGGAACATACTATGATTGCCAACCTGTTTGCCAAGCATGGTGATTATGGCACATTTCCTCGCAATGATGCAATCAATGGGGAGGCCTATGTCTAAAGTTCATAGCTTGTTCCATCGGGCCCGCTTGTTGTAGGTGATAATTGACAATTGTGTATGTACCACCAGTGTACAAGCTGTCCCATGATACAGCCCTCTTTGTATCACTGGTATTGGTGGTACATACCGACGGGAACATGTTAAACTGTAAAGTTGACGTTTGGTTTGAATTTAGAAACATTTTTTTTTATGTTATCCACAGGCGTATTGCAATTTTGGGAGTGTGTGCAATTTTGTATTTGTCCATGTGGTGCAGTTACTTGTACTTCTATGGAACCATAACAGACAGTGAGGGAGATGAAGTACCCATCTATGAGGCACTGTATCACTTTTTTACAAGTCCATGGTGAGTTCATGTTTGAAATAATACACTGCATATTAAATGAGATTACAATTTTAAGAGAACTTAGTCATGTAATGTACTATTCCAAAGTTGTTATGTTATTTTTTATGCTTTCTAACATGAAGGATAATGGTTGTACAACTTACAGATGGATGTTATGCGACCACTACACCATACATCTATTTATAAAGATATTTTTTACTAGTTTTTTTTTAGATTAGACTATGCTGTAGTAAGAGTCCACATATAATTTTTATCTCTGTTAATTCTAGGTGGTTGGATGTAAAACAATGTCTGCTTGATACTTATCAATATGCTCAACATCATGGATGGTATGAGGTGTGGAAACAAATTATTGACCTATCCGATCCTCACGGTGAACAAAATGCCTATAAGGTAAGAGTAGAGCAATTACATGCTGTTCCAAATCAATAATAAAATTTTGTATAGAAATCTCACCAATTATGTTGAAATTCATAAATTTAAGAATATTTTCAGGGGAACCAACTTTTTCTCGCATTATCTTTTTTAGCTATCTCTATCCATATTATACAAATTCACTTTTCTCATGATTCTTCAAGTTTCTGATGATAATATAAAATAGTGTAATGGTCACTGTAGTATGTGATGTTTGTTTGCTAAAAGCTTGTCTTGATTTGGAACAGCAATTTGTGTGTTATATGCTTACATCATTGCTTCACAAACTTTTTTAGCTGCGGCATCCTTATCTGTGGAAAATATTTTGCAACACAGGTAGCCTTAAAGCTTTTTGAAGAAAATAAGAAAAATTTTGTCAGTTTAAAACTCAGTGTTTTTAATACAATGAATGAATTTTTCTTTGTTTCTTTTATGTTTATGGGTAGTTTAGTTAATTTTTCTCTCAAATCACTAGACCCAGAATGTTTACTCCAGTATGTTTCTGTATTCTGATTATTGTTGCGGTGCCCCTGGCGTGTCCTCACGGCAACCAGTTTGGGAACCTACCGTTTACATTGTTGAATAATTACTTATCTTCTTAAACTGGTATGTGTCAGTTTTTTAACTTGTGCATGACACAAATATGGATTTTGCCTTTTATTAATTTTTCATGTCTAGTGCTGCATTTAAATTGTCCCTTGCTGTAAATATTGTCAAGGTATTGTTACTATGTATTATATCTTATTTTATAGAAAATATGGCCATATAGATCAATATTTTTTGCATTTAATATCTTTGATTTTCTTATAACAAGTGATAAAATATTTTTTACTTATTTCATAAATTATGTAAATGTTATTGGCAGTTCGATTTGTGTCGTTGTTGTCATTATTTTAGTCATTATTATTATAAAATTTACAAAGGTATTGGGCCTTGGACCAACTGCAACACAGCAAGAGATCACATCTACTTGGAGAAAATTGTCGCGCGAAAATCATCCAGACAAAGTGAAAGATCCAGTTCAAAGACGTGCAGCCCAAGAAAAATTCATGGAAATCCAGCAGGCGTATGAGATTCTTTCCAACAGTAAGCACAGAAGAAACCGTCGCAACAAGAAAGATAACTCTGAGCCCACTGCTACCAAACAATAACTGCACTTTCGATGGCAATTTTTTTTTTCATATTATTTTTAATATTTAAAACTAAACTTTCATTTCTACCATAAGTTAATAAGTTTTAGGTAAAAAGATCTAAACGTATTTTTATATCGTTATTGCATTTACTTACTATTTTTACATTTCTAGAACACCACTAGTAAAATAGGTATGTTTTAATACTTCGAATCTAATGCATTTATATGTCTTAAGATATAGGATATTTTGGTCTTATGGTATTATCTATTTTTGGTATATGTACCAAGGTTCTACAAATTCAGGACATGCCACTTAGATACTATATCTACTAAAAACATATATAGACGAAATACACATGTAATTGTTAGATGGATTCACATGTTACACCAAAAAGTATTTTATAAAGCTTATTTTAATTTTACTGAATTTGAATCTATATGCGAATTAGTCTCAGATATAAACCTAAAACTTTATATTAAGTAAAGCATATTTTTATATAATTTATATTTTGATACTTTTTTAAATAAAGTTATATAAGCTTAGGTAAAAACTATATTCATATAATTTAGGTAAAATATACAAATTCTATTTTTGTAGATTTTTCTTCTACCTTAAAATGTTATTTTTGTAGGTTTTGAAATTATTGGAATATATTTTTCTTTGAACTTCCCATTGCATTTTTTTTTTAAATATCTTTCACATAATGGTTGTGATAAAGCAATAATTTGTGATCAAAATATAAGAAATTCAGCAAGATTCTCGAAATATGTAAAGATTATGTATTTTATAGTACTTTTTGAAGGAGATAATGTGATTAAACATAATTGAATCTCAGTTTAATTCTATGTTATTTATCATACGAGACTGGTCTAATCGAAACTTAACTCCGTCCAAGTTTTGTACTTAACATTCCATTTATTAAAATTTATTAATGAATATTAGTATGTATTAATAAATTATTAATATACGTTAAACGTTTATAGTTATTAAATAATGAATAACTATAAACTAGCATAACTATATATTAGCATCATTATGTAAGTTGTTGTTATGATTATTAAAATTATTTATTTAATAAAGCATGTATAGATTTAGTAGTTTTTAATTTATTATTCCCGTTACCTGTAATATAAAATGGCGTTGTGTGAGATGAGTTTGGTGTTTTGAACATGTTGAAAGAATTATTGAAGGACATGGGAAATTGAGTTGCAAAACTAAGTAATATTGTCAGGAAACGTCTTTTTATACGGACCTCATTGGTCATATTACTGGATCGATATGTAGTATCTGTAAACAAAGGCGGCAGAACAAAGCCGCGAAAGCTAACTGGAACCGGAGTGAAACAAAGTTTGATATAAAACTGGCATGGATTTGTATGGGCGAACCGTTTAGCAAACCGGATCGCTACGCGATACCAAATCTAATATGGAGCAAACTCTGCGTTCAGTTTTCGGTTCGTTTTCGTGTCTCGTATAGGCGTTACGCTTCGCTTCGACTCTGGTTCTGTTTGTCCTGTCTGGACGCGTCACGACTATACACAAAGGAAAAACGTGCTCCTTAGATGAAACAACTTACAGTAACGTACCAAATGGAAACTTATAATCTCTGTTTATCCTCGGAGTTATAACGGGCACATTTATTTATTCATTTACATGTAATGATAG
>DWLR01002650.1:0-14963 GCA_018246295.1 Papilio alexanor hazarajatica | reverse complement strand
TATATATAAATGAAAAAAACCTATTAGTGGCCTTATTTTTTGTATTGTAAATTTTTTAATTTTTGTCATATAAACGCGTATATATATTATAAAGAAATTGTCATTCACAGCAATCAACATAAACATTTTGGTGTCCGTTACTTACTCAATGCATGCAAACAAAGACATCATTTTGTCGAGGCATGTGAGGTATTTTCGATTTACGCACCTCCCGACAATGACTCCGTACAGTGAGTGGTAAGACAGAGTTAACTGAACCGTGCAGTTCCCAGGCATTAAATATCGAGTAGTGCATCTACGGTAGTTTATTGGTTGCGGAGTGCGCGCGAACGCATCGGGACGTCAGAACCGGCTTTATTTATACTTATCGTCAGTCAGCACGAGGTGGCACATACGAGTACACACAGCTGCCATACTCATACGCGTCATGAAGAATTAGCTTAAAACAATTATTAAACAAATTTCTGCAACTCTTGAAGTGAATATTAGAAGCATTGAATAAAAATTCCGTGTCCAATCAGGAAACCATAAATTATATTAAATGAACATAATTAATAGAATGACTTCTGTGATGTAAGAAGAAAGTTTCAAAAATTACTTATTCTTGGATCTTTATTGCACTTACAAAAATAATTACTGTGTTTTTTACTTGTCAAGTTTTAAATTAAAAATTCGAATCTAACACCTTTTATCTGTATATTTTATTAGGGCAAAGTGTCTTGAATCTTCCGATCGAATTCTAAAGCAGTATTTAATCTAGTTAGCTGGTCGAATATGCTAGCGCTGTGGGCGCGATAGCGACCCGCCACAGCCGCCACAGCCGCCCGCTGCGCCGCACCATAAATACCGCCCGCTTACACTTGCGACACACCGCGCGCGTGTCGCTTGAATTATAATGAGAACTGTGCCTGTACTTAACCCGAAATTGCGCCGTTAGACCTTGAGACTGTGGACTTGCCTGTTTAAGTGACATCTTTGATTAAATATAGATAAATAAATGAACTCGATCTTACATATGAGAAACAAAAGTATTCTTAACACGATCTTGTTGTACGCGATGTTTTAAATGTTCTCAGATAGAATCAGGAAACCTTAGCATTTATTTTATGTCTAAATTTAATTCTATTGATTATGTTTGGCTTCCTTAAAAAAATAAATATATTATTACCGCGAGTTTGCACTTTCGAAACATTGACATAAAATATTTTGTTATTTTTCTTTCTATCACTCTCTCTGAAGAAACAGTGATCATAACATGTCGATGTTAATTTTACGGCAGTACGTTTCTTCTGTATCTGTTGCATTAAGGTGTTGATGAGAATCGTCAGTTTAAATATGTTCCTATAATTCGTTTAACATTAGAAATCATGCTACGTTGACACTTGAAAATTTTAGATTAATTAGTTCAATAAAAAAAACTTAATGACATGAATTTTAAAATAACAAATATGCGAAAAATAAGCATAACATGCTTATTGTTCGCTTGTTAGATGTTACAAATGACAAAAGTTACAAGAAATCTTCATTATCAATAATACTAACAGTAATGACGCAATTTCAAAATTATGCAATAAACAATTGAAACGTACTTGATCATCGTCTGTACTGTATTTATTTGCAAAATCGGGGGAATCACGTATTGGACGATAATGACAACTCGGTGAGCCGAATTTCGATTGCTATTGATTGCACTCAATTTGATGCAATCGCTCCGTTGTTGCCGATGCCCCATCATTTTCTGAGAAGAGGTGATAAACATGCCAAAGGTTGTGAATTAAGATCAATTTGAGAGCACTTTTATATTGTCGGTGGCTACGTGATAAAGTACAGTAAAATACTGACGAAACATTTTATATGATCGAAAATCGTATTTACGTTTAGGATATAAGTACATTTAGTCAGAAGACAAGAACAAAAGACCAATCTTATTTTGAATAGAACACGATGAAAATCTATACTACTCGTATATTGTACAGTCAAGTTCCTTGGCGGTATTCCACTTACAGAAAAATTGCCTCTGCCTCCTTCTTACAAATAACCAATTAGGAGGGTGCTATCGATGTATTGATAAAATAAAATCTGTGGCACTGTACCCCTGACTATTGTTATCACCGCTGTCTTTGTTTACAGCTCGGGAAACGCAGTTTTACGACCTCTGCCATTCAGACGAAATCATTATTTCTAAATACTCTATTGTTACAACATTGACTGACCTTTTTTTCGTCCTAACACATTTAATAGTGGCATCCTATTGGTTATTGTTACTGCGTCAACGTCTCAAGGAGTACGAAACGTTCAAATGATTGTCTCTTTTAAAATGGAATACCGCCAAGGAACCCGACTATACATTGACAAGGAATATAATCTTTGGACTATTTTAAAAGCTATCACGATATGTAAGTAGAAGGCAAAGGATATGAAAGTTATTAATATCCGTTATGCTGTTACATGTTACCTATACTTGTTACTTGCTACTAAATACTATATACTACTACTATACTAAATTTAGTAAGTTTCCTCTTACTATACTAAATATAGTAAGAGGAAAGTAAATATTAGGCAGTGAAATTAAAATGTGCCATGTTGTATGCTATTCATAAAGCTGACAACATTGAATAACGAAACATGTTGTACAACTAACAACGAACTCATTTTTTAAAGTTTGACTCTCGCACCTTTTCAATTCCGTCAACAAGTGGTATACAAATTAATAACTTACAATAAAATGAAGTAATTTCTTACTTCTCACAACTGTCCGATCTCCATTGCTAGTCGAAGTCCTGACATCCGACTTTCGCTTGCTTTCAAACCCCCAGCGCACAACCGATTCACAATTATAATAGATTCAATAACGCGCACATCCGCGCCGTCATTTTCGCGTGATCTTTATAATGAGCACTCTATTTGAACACCCGAAATTTAACAATAGATCTAATCAGCGTTCGAAAATCACAAATCACTACCGTTACTGCTATAATTCGTATCCGATTTAATCAGCTCTCGATTCAGCATCGAATCAATGATCGACATAGTGAACGCCCTGTATTAACGGAGCAGGCATAAAGGAAAAGAAAGTGTTGAGTCTGCTAACGATATTTGAATTAGGAATAGCGTTCGCACATCCAACGGCGCGATTGACACAGCAAAATTGGTACCGCGTGTCACAAGAACCATTTTATTACTTTCTCTACCTTTTATAGAGCTGTCAGTTCGTACGAGATACATTAGAGTTCTAAACAAAATTACACCAATGAATTCGTCTACTGCAATTTTATTCCAGATTTACGACGGAAGCCATACCACCACATCGGACATAACCATACTCGTATAAAAAGATAGAATACTCGTATCTAAATGACGACATAAACATTATGAAGAGAGTCCTGTTACTTTTGTAAAAGCAATGTCTTTTAGTCACATTTTAATGTTGTTATTAATTATTTAGAAATTGCCTATACACAATATACGTAGTCTTTCAAATATTAGAAAACGATAAATATGATTTTGAGGTTTGCAACCGAATCCTGAACGTCAATTAACAATGGACTTTACTAAAGTTATTGCGCTCAAATCACAGATTCATAAAAATGGCAGCCGTCAATTATCACCTGTCAAATGGAATTCGATGATTTAATTTGCAATTACCTTCTGAAACATAAAGAAGCCTTCACTTTGTTTTAAGTATTAGCAAATTATGTAAATAGCCCATCAGCATTATTTTTAACCATTCCAGTTATGTGCTATTTATTGATTATCCTTAACATTGTGGTAGGAGATTTGTCACGACAGTAGTCCAACGGCAGATTCGAATAAACAATCTTATTTTTATGTAGGTACATGTTATTAAAGGTAGCGGCTCTATCTTAAAGTAAAACACTTAATCGTTTGTCTTCTTTTAACATATAAAAGATTGATCAAAATCAACAAAGTAAGGGGTAATAAAAATAAATTTTAGTGTCTTTTTTGACAACCGACGCATTCAGAGCAATCTCAAAACACTTTATTAACACGATAAAGCAAGTTTAAGGTCGTTAAGTCTAAATGTCCTTTTCTCGGGGAAACGCTTGACTTTAATGTTGGATAATGAACGCTTCGCTGTGATTTGGTTCGTAACATACTAATTGTAGATGTCAATGCTTCCCTTATACGAGTATATATTTTGAACACGTTACGCGTCAGTCATGTGTTCTCATTTAAAGTTTTAGTAACGATAAGTATTTCTAATTCATTACTAAATTAAAACAGAAAATGATAACGACATATATCCCTGTCGTTGATACTCTTTATATTTCGTAAGTCGGAACGTGACGTAAATATCGCAATTAGAGACAGAGAGTCCTTCAGGTTATTTTGAAGAGTATTTCAAAATCACTTGAAGGACAATTGTGACAACAATTGACATAGACCTATTTTACTATTTCCTGAAGTAAATGTGCATTACATTATTGTGTTCGTTGCAACTATTAAATGTGAACTCTAGTTATGTTTCATACTATAAACCTTTTAAAGTTACACGCAGTAAAATACATTGATTGACTTTGATTGATGCTTGCTACCTTAGTAAAGTGCTTCTATTAATTTAGGTGTTAAAATTATGGGTGTATAAATAAATTATGTATCAAGAATGCTCGATCGGAACGTGCAAAAGCTGACAAACAACTTAAAGTGCGACGTAACAAAAAGTTCGCGACACCACCCCTTTTATAAAAAAAGACTGAAGTACACTTAACGGTAACTCCGTTTCAAAATACACCGATGTTCGATCACCGAGTCCAAAAAGTCCGCACATAAATAATTCATACAACGTACCCACATTAAACTTCATTATAATATCCAATGCGCCTCCGCCGAACCGATCTTTAATTTCAATATTCTTACATAATTTTTGATACATTTTCAATGTTGAAAAAAAAAAAAATAAGTCGAAATACACTGAAATTACTAAAGTGCATTTTTATGCAAATTCGTCTTGCTGTCGGGTGTAAAATTTTTAATGATAACAATACACTTTCCCGTTTGACATGCACTCTATTATTAGCAACACTCCAGTTATTGCACTCGCCCCTTAAATTGCTTGTTTATTACATTATTTTGTTATACTTGACTTTTTACAACATTTTGCTTCTTGTAAAAAGAGCAAAAAAAAAACTATGAAAGAGCCAATAGGTGGAACAAAAGATTTTTACATTTAATTGATGGACACAAAATTCCTCATCCTAATTTTAAGTGATAACTTAAATAGTAATTTATATAACTTGTTAACTATACATGCATTAGCAAAAAGTTAATGCATGTCGGTGCCATCAGAGACAATTCTAGAAACTCAACTATAGTTTGCCGAGTTTATAGCGATGTCACAATTGCAATAATTTATTACACTAAATAGACACATTTTCGAAACGCAAAAAAAAAAACAGTAGCTGTAAGTGTTTGAAGCCGGCTGTAATGTTCGAGGTCCAAAGGTTAATTGATCACATTCGCTTTCGCAATGATTGACGAATATTATAGAAAAAAGATATTCGAGTTTGCGCGACAGCATGTTAACTCGGCAATGCGCTTTGAGAGGCTCGTTTCCCTGTCCGCGGGGTCAAAGGTTTTTATTTAACATTGTGTGAAGGCTTCTCGATCTATTTCGAGTGTTGATCAAAGAAGGTATAAAAAAATTACTAAACCGTTTGGACATTTCGTTGACGTATTCGATTATTTAATTTTAAATTCGGTTTTATTAATGTTGTTTTAAATAAAAATATGCTTTGCAAGATAGACAGTTGAGGGGTAAATTAGCAGTTAAGTGATTAGTATCTGTCATCATAAAATTTATTCATTGGACGGAAACTTCTCTTGGCGCAAAGTGATCATAGAAGCTACCTTTTACATTAAATTTTGTTTAAATCACAATCTGTATAACGTCGTCGTACATAATAATTTGAAGTTTTTTTTTTTATTAAAGTTTATAAAATAATATTAACAATAAAAAACGAGTAAAATGGCGGATTCGAACGCGACCTTATGTTCCTCAGTCCGAGCCCTAACCGACTAGAGCTAGACTATTGGCGGCTCAACTTGCACACATCATGACCTAAAACGTATATAAGTGTGGTCTAAAAGCAACGTTAAAAAGCTTTATGTATTGATTAAATACGACATCCGGCTACTACCGAAATTTGTAGCTTTATAAGAACACAAACATGGAACACTTGAATTATGAATCAAGTCACATAATGAAACTGTTTTCGAACGTGGATCTTAGCTCATAGTAATAAGATTCGTAGTTATACAGTAACACCTACGCATTGTTGAGTCGGTATGTTTGTTTTAAATTAATTTGAATAAATTGTTAATTATGTTAAACATCTAATCAGCGTTTTGTTGATTTCTGTAATAAATTTTTGAAATGAACTGTACCGTTCTCTTCTGTCGTGAAACGTAAATAATGCGTTCAGAAAGACATGCAGGCAATTGCTAGATAATGGTAATGGATGTGGACGTATTATTCTATAAAATGTGGGTATGGTGACATCGAATATTGTACATAATATATATTTCGTTTCCTTCATATTCTTTTTGTTTGTAAATATTTTGCTCGGCTTAGAGGAGGGTAATGTTTTTGGCGGATGTTTTTATCTGTTTCAGTGACCTCGTGTAGCCCCAGCGGTTTGACCGATCTTGAGGAGTAAATTATCAATCGATTATTATTCATCCCCAAAATATATTGTTAATGAAATATCATTTACTATCAGAGAGCCTCTAATAGTCCGCTAAAAGCGGCCACGTTGGAGTAAAAAATAGTGACATATTTTGTGTATAAAATACGTATTCGTCTTTTCTTTCTATATAAAACATAATAATTAGTTCTAATTACTTTTTAGTCGAAGTGTTGATTTATAGTAATAAAAACTTTACTGATATTGATATTTTTGGTAACACTTTAGAATCATATAAGACGAAAATTTTACTTTATCTTATCAAAAAAAAAATACAAACATACAATAAAATTATTATTGTATGTTTGTATTTTTTTTTTATTTTTGGATAATAGATATAATATAAAGAAATGCTAAATTAATGAAACTATAAGTCTGTATGTACATAATCATATTTTTTTGATAAATGTGACTTTTGTTTCCGAAATTAATAAAAAAAAAATCTGCAACAATTAATTCAGTTACATTATTTAAAGTGGCTTCAAAAACAATGTATAGTTCAGCAGAGCTATAACGAATTTAGCTTCTTTATACTTTTTACGACTTTCTAAACGCTTCTTTCTTCTTAATCGTTGTCAAATTTATAGTTGGATCTTGACTATAAATACCGATCAAGTAGTTACCTACTTACGTTATTGATTGATATTTCAAAATATAACAAGACTTATTATTATATATGGTGAAAATTTTGTCTCCGTCTGGTTGGGTATAAATATATAGATGATAATAATATAAATAAAATAAACCGATAATTAAAATATAGCTAATAAAATAGCTATAAGTAATAAAAAAGCTGACAAATATAGCTAATAATATTAATAATTATTATTAAGGTGTATATATCTTTAAATCATTAAAATACTTTATATTGTTGCGTAACAATAATACCTTTATTAAATAATTACATAAAACAATAAGCTTCAAATTTCTAGCCGTCTATAGAAGACAGTTACAACTTCAGACGGTCAGCTAAATTAGACAACAGTGTTAAATGGAGAAAGCTATTGTCTAAACACTTAGCCTTTTTTAAATTCTTTTTCATTTTTATAAATTTCCAATAATCTCATATTGATAGTAAAAATGCTTTGACGTCAAAGGACAAATGTGGTAACATTCATTAATTTTTCTTAATTTACATTTTTTATGTAAGAAAGGAGATAAGAAATAGAGAATGAAAGCAGTCAAAGGTACCTTATTCAGATGAAACGCTGAGGTATTTGTGAGAATGTCATTCCGTGAAACACGCACTGATTTTATCAATACCAATTGATTTTCGTAATGCGCGTTTTAAGAAATATAAGGTCCCATAAGACCACGTGTATCCACAAGAACCATGTACATACACGTACGCGATTCTATGGGTTTAACGCGCGCTTTTTTGACGCGTAAAGAACCACTCTTTACGCGTCAAAAAAGCGCGCGTTTTAAACCCTCTAGTGTGTACCCACTTCTAAAGCTGGTTTGTAGAATAATTCTGTTTCGGTGCCGTCGCGTCCAGTTCTCGAGGGCCCGTTATCGCAAAACAACTGCACTGGGAGGCGCGTTCAACGCACTTAACAGAAAATTGAATCGGCCGACATTATCGCGCGACAAAAAGCTGGCAAATTGATTCGGGTAGCAAATTGCTTGCGGCGGCCGCGCGACGACAATTCCCTATCTACTCGGCGCTCCTTTGATTTATTACGTGTCGTTTCCTTTTGTGTTGAAGGCGATTGTTCTTATTTTATTGTGAATAATGAATTAGTCATTTATTTATTATAACTTATTATAAACTAAATATATATAACACATTGACTATTTAGATGTAATTGCATTTTATCTTCTTTTTTTCGATCTAATTTATATAAATATTATGAGTTAATATATATTAATTATAATTCTATTGATTGAAACATATTAGACATGATTAGTTTAAGTTTATATAAATAATTATATGTTTAAGTTACAACAAAAGGAATTATTAACGCATGTAGAACTTGTGCCGAGATTAGTAATTTTTATTTTTCATTGGAAACTTTTGCGGATATTTTAAAGTTATAGGATGGTCAAAAGTAGAGATTACTTATGAAATTTACTTGGTCGAAATTCTTTTTATCACGGGTCATTTGAATCAATAACATACGCCTGTTATTTAAATAAATGCGTTTGAAAGTAAAACGCAAAGTACTTTAAATAAGATTTCCAAATTGAACAAGATGTTCGAATAAAATAAGTATTTAATTTCGAACAATGTCTGCGGCAATTTCTAATGGCAAGGCCTGTTTGATAAAATGCCTATTAAATTACATCCCGTTTGATTTGATTTGAATTGTTTTGTGATACAAATGTTGATCTTTACCACAAAACAATTCAATAGCAAACAGAATTTCTATCGCGACACGTAATACCTTCACCACATGGGTTCGTGTCATCAATCACGCGACATTACATGTGACCGATATTAATAATTATGAATTCGATAATAATTTATAGAGCTGCCTCTCGCTTCAATCATTTACTGTTCTATATGCAAATCCTCAGACTGTCACGTCAATGACATTTGGTTTTGTTACATTATGTACATATAAGGTTTTATGAGTTTTATGTAAATAAGAACTAGCATTTATCATGTTGTTTTTATAATTATATGTTTTAAGTCAACTAGCGAAATGGAGACATAAAATAACCACTGTATGTGTCAACGTATCGTGCCGTTTTGCTGTGCACCATTTACAAATGTAAACAATTATGGCTTCTGAACAAAATAATTTCGTAAATTTGAGTTTTATATTCAGAACAAACATATTAATTTGTTACAAATAATCATATTCAAATTAGTTCATTTACAAAGTTTAAAATAGTCAAAACAAAGAGGTGTAGCTATGCATGTTTGTTCATACGGCTTTCCTTTTTAAATTGTCTCTTTCTTTGTCCACCCCTTTGTTATTAGCGTTGCAACTATTACTTATTTTTAAATACCAATTTTTGTATCGATAACAATCGGAGTTAATGTTAACACCTGCAACGTATAATTTACGAGATGCGAACGCTTTCCGTTATATCAAATAATTGTGCAATTAAGGTGTCATATCGAAATGTATCCAAAAATTAAACAATGAACGAATTTAAACGTTATTTACTTTTTCATAACAGGGAATGTTCTATATAGTCTCGAAAAAGTATACTAAGACTCGAAAGTAGAGAAATTAGACGAGACCCCGTCTCGTCTAATTTCGAGCCGCAAAACTCATTCCACTTACCCCGATATAGGACCTCCAATAGATTCAAATCTAATCGGAATCGAATCGAACACACAGACTTGAGTGACAAGAAGAATCTTTGTTGCAAACGTGGGAGGCAGTGTTGGTAGGGCACTTAAAAAATGCTACATTTCATAGTACGGAACCGCTGACGATTTCTCCGACGCGTCCATTTGCCGCTATCTGTCGCTAGTAAACGAATCTACATATTCCGACCTCTTTCAGCGATCAACATGATTTATATCGTATGGGAGGCATCGTCTGCATATTGCCATTCAGCTGTCAGTCCATCTTGTGTTTAAATAGTTTTGTATCCATCGTAACACTTACCGGCTGCAAATTTCTGCACGCAGGGCACTTTGTTGTCGTAAAAATAGAAGTCAAAGACACATGCCTAATAATTCAGCGCGTGTGAATATAGAGAATAATTTGTAGTAGTAAAACGTAATGAAATAAACAACTTACACTATTTTAAATGATTTTGTAAGTACATGCAAAATTAATGTTTTCCATTGATTAAAAGATGATGTTACTAATTTTATATACGTAAAGAAATGGAATAAATAAATCACTAAATAATTAATAAGAAAATATACGATTTCTAATTCAATGAATACTTAATGATTTTATTTAAGCTATATTTATTGTATATATGTGACAGGCGTGAAACATAATTTGTTACGTTGAGTAAATTGCATTAATAAATAAAGAATTCTTTGGCGTCAGTAAATATGTTCTTTGTATTGTCTCTAATAATGTTAATCGAAATTGGTTTTGTGCGATAAAAATGTCTCCTAAAATAACGTAGTAAATACTTCATCATAACAGATTCATACTTCAAATTAAATTTATATTAAAAATACTTATAGAATAAAAAACTATAAAACTCAAATTGTTTTCTCTTATTAACTTTTTTATTGAATAAAGGGAAAAACGAGCAACGGAGAAACTCTTGAACAATACTTGAATTATGTAAAATAATCCCTCATAGGTGTGTCTAAATTTATATACAACTAGCAGTTTATTCTTGGCTTCGCTTGTGTCTTATTTGTTAATTATAAATGTTATGTACTGTTGTAGAAGGTAGCTTGAAGTTGTCAAACAACATTTTTTATAATAGTTTGAAAATTTCACTTCAGTCTCTTCAAGTTATATGCCCTTTGTCACCTTGCATGTGTCTATTTATGTAAATGTAGTTAATATAATTCAGTAACTATTTTTTTCAATAATTACCTTACAGCCCTCGCAAGTGAACGCGCCGAAATGAAAACCGGCCGCAGGCTCCCCGCACACCTTGCATTGCTGGTTCATCTGAAATGTTAAAAACAAACCGCTAGAGTTATTATATTTGTAATCAGTACAGTGATTCGGGCCGAGGCTCTTCGGTTTTGGGTACTCTTGAATAGGAGTCTTAAACGCGTATTGAGTGACAGCACATGTCAAGGTATCCTCTCGGGGACCCCTTTGGGCCCAGTCGCTCCATGGAGTATCTGCCGAAGCTGCCTAAGAATTCGGCGGCCTCCCAATCCAGTAACATATTTTTTTTTACAAGAAGGTGACAAAAGAGCAAGCGATTACCTAAGTGACCCAGATATTTGTAAGAAGCATTTGCGAGTTGCAGATGCGTTGCCTACCTTTAATAGACAGAGGTGGTGATAGACAGAAGAAAGGATATCTATCCCCTTTTCCGTCAAATCCACTTTCCTTTCCCACCTTTTTCTTAGTACAAAAATAAAAGCATAAGTCGAAGTTCCCAAGGGAGAGCTAGAGTTTAGTTACTCTTAAACGAGGTAAAAGGCCTGGTAAAAATGTGAGAAGTCAGTCACAAAAAATCGCAAGACATTTATGTAGGATATAGTGATATCGCACAATATACTCGTATATGTAGTATTATAACGAAAAATATTTTTATTCAATACGTAATGTTTCGGACGTTCGGACATCTTGAAAGGATGAAGATGAGAGAGTGAGAGAGGTGTGCCAAGATTGTGCAAAATGCAAAATTATAATCTATGCCTATACTTTTTGATTGCGATAGTGCTTATTTATTGATTCAATATAATAACAGGCGTCACTAATAAATTATTATAACGCAAAAAATAAATCTATAAATATCCGTTACATCACAAAATATTAAAAGTATATCGACTGACCGGTTGGTGCAGTGGTAAGACACTTGCCTCACGCCGCAGGTCGTGGGTTCGTTACCCACCCAGGACATACATTTGTGTGCATGAACATTTAGGTTTGTCCTGTCTGGTTGTATATAGGGTATATATATATATACGTATGTATTTACAATATATATACGTATGTATTTACAAAAAGTATTAATATATGTAGTATATCAGTTCCATAGCGCAAGCTCTGCTTAGTTTGGGATGAGATGGCCGTGTGTGAATAATGATGTCCTTGAATATATTATTATTATTATTAAATTTAAACTGGTAACATCATACCAGCATAAACCCATCAACAAGGATTATAATTTGCGTTGTATAGTTGTTTAATAAATCAGTTTTATTGTAAATATCAAAGTATTTATTACGTGAACTTGTTTATATTAAAGGAATTATCATAATGAGAGGGCTACCATTTTACTACAACCTCCATTCCAGTTAAAAATGAACTTGTTACAGAGTGGTAAAAACTCAACGTTTAGGCGCCAATGGACTAAAATGTACTGCAATACCATCTCTATGACTTTATCCCGCTTGGTTTGTGGGCTTGATAAAAATTATATATCGTAACTTTTTTATAATATGAATGTCAACTTTCAATAAGAAGTAACGAAGAAATTTAAAAAATAATATTACATTCTCATAACATATCGAATTTAAAAAGCTCAATACTGTTTGAAATTCAAATACGAGAATCCATTCAAGTGTTATGTTTATTAAAGTTGGACGCTCAAAAATTGGGTTCTGTGTACTTAAAAAAAAGTATTAAGTGTACAAGGCAGTCTCGAACATAAATAAACTGAATATAACGATTTAAGGTCGAATCACTTAGGATTAGTATTTTTATTTTCTTTATCCTCTATAACGTTGCATATACCACACATTTAGGTGTTGCAATTTCTTGCCACAGGTTAATGCCCTTGCAACAATTAGAATTGTAAACCTTAAGTGGCAATGGGCCGGACACATTGCTCGCAGAACGGATAGCCGATAGGGCCGAAAAGTTCTGGAATGGCGGCGACGTGTACAGATCTTCGTAGCGTAGGTAAGCCTCCCACAAGATGGACCTATGATCTGGTCAAGGATGCGGGAGTGCACTGGATGAGGGCGGCGGAGGACCGATCTTTGTGGCGATCTATGGGCGAGGCCTACGTTCAGCAGCGGACGACCGTAGGCTGAGATGATGATGATGATGATTATATTACAATACTAAATAAATTTTTTATCAAATAAAATAACAGTTTAAACTTAACGTCACATAACGTCGATAACATCGATAGTAAAATAATATGATGATCTCACACTTAAAGATACCTATGAGAATTGTAAATTGAACCACAATATGAATTTTAAATTATGTATATTTATCTAAATACACATTTAATTCTATACTTTAATGTAAGTATGTTATCAAATTTAAGGCCATAGTTTTATTATCTTATTATTATACATTTACAATTGTACAATTTAGGGTATTACGTTTTGTAGAAAGGAAGCCTTATGTAAGAAACTAAAATTTTATTGTAAAATGCGTAACTGAGTAACCATTTTTTTAACCACGACATTTTTATCAAATAATGAAATTAAAAAAGGACGAATGAAATGAGATATAAACTTTAAGTAGCCGATCCATCACGTCAGCAAAGATTAACTCGTTAATAACTGACGTGTTTATCAATGAGAGAGCATTTACCGACGTACATTTCGATGTTCTACCTCTTTTATGCTTATTATTTAATTATAAAAAAAATATTACAAGTTCTCCGCATACTTCAACATTTTATTTAAAAATTTTAAATTTTCGTTTTAAATTAGAACATGCGTAAGCGCTGTTTTTTTATGTAGCAATGTCGTAAGCTAATAAAATTACTATATAATGTTATACACTATAACAAACTCTATAAGATTCACTCATAAAACTATTTGAAAACAATTCCCGACATTCAGCACGTGGAGGTGACATTTAAAAATGTAGCCATCATAGTATAATTAAAAAAGGGTCAGTATGAATACGTATATACTTAAATCTAAAATAACATATTTTATTCAAGAATAAAATGTCATACTAAATTAATTAAACAAAGTGTACGACATAGAAAACTATCAACATTACGTTGCTTATTCTCTGAAATAAGAGTTGCCAAGTTGGAAGGGGACTTTTTCTTTTGCTTGGTAAGAATCCAATTGGGGACTTTTTCATTGGTAACCTTAATTTTACTCCATTTATTCCTCTAAACTATTTATTCCTCCTCTACCCTGAAAGCTGAAAACTCCCTTCCCTAAAACATCGCGACCTTAACACTTTAACACCCACTTCTTCGGGTGGCGTATTTTCTAATAAGAAAACGAACACTTCATTTGGATTCTATTACATTAATGTGTACACGAAATGACATTAAATTTACGATTTAATAACATCACATTTAACAACCGTATTAAAAAGTTCGTCTCGTAACTGTATCTCGCAGCGGTCAATCGTCGCACACGCAAGTCATTTTATTTGATTTACGTAACGACAGAACTGCCGTATCATCTCCGTAAGTGTATCGTTTGATAATAAATATACCACCTTTAGGTATTTAAGAATTTTAAGTACTTTTATATCGTCACCATGGATTTATGTTGAGTTTTTTTGGCAGTTGAACATTTTCGTTTCCCATGTTTATAAAGTGCGAAGAGTAAGCAAGCGTCATGATTATTTAACGCTATAAGAGCCCAAATGATTTTTACGTTTATTTTTTACTACATATAAAACATTAGATATCATATTGGTGTTTCAGAGGTGCTCAGTTACGGGTTTATTGCTTGATGCTATAATGCCTTAATACCATATCTTATGA